>JACBKR010005113.1:0-20182 GCA_014218235.1 Colocasia esculenta
TAACTTTTTATTTACTGTTCCAATGACCTGAAATTTTAACCACATGCTGTTTTCGGGTTCCAAAACATACCCTCAATTTTTCAGATTTTTCTGAGCTAAATAGGATTTACAGAAAATCAAACACCTAATTAGCATATTATTCACAACTTAAGCTAACATGGGTCTAACACATTTGCAATTTATCCACTTACTGTTTTGCACAGAGACTACTAATATATCTGCATGATTTTAGAATACAACATCACCCTAATTCATACATCTATAAATCAATTACCACAACCATTTTACATGTTCTCATTTTTTTTTTCCGAACCGAGCTTGTTTACAAGCATGTGTAATTTACTAAAATCTGCAAACACATATACTAACCCACTATTTTCATGATCAAACTGAAACTAAGGCATTCACATTAATCTAAATCATAAATCATGGATTTTGCAAAACGGTCTACAAGTCATGCTCAAGTTTACAAGACATCATTTTCCCACATACACCACATTCATCCACAACCACAATGCACAATATACGTAGAGTATAAGGTGTACAATATATCCTCATCGCATAAAACATACCGAAATTAATGTACAAGAGGGACAGAATAGCTCACTGTTCTGTCCAGAAGAACTAGACGGCGGTCTCTGGCCGCTGACTCAGAGTCAGCGGCATGGTCGATGGACGCCAAGCAGAACTGGGCGTCCAGGGACCTTGCCGTCGAACAGGTCTGTGCAGAAACCAGACCCGAGCTCTAAATCTTGGGTGAAATAGAGGGTCTAGGACTCGAGGAAAATTCCATGAAAATATCAAAACCCCTAGACTCATACGGGACACCATAGATAGGTCACTTGCCTCTCTAAAATTCCTCCAAGAGATTTATGGCTCGAAGAAGACCTCCTTGGGCAGTTCCAAGAAGTTGCAGTGCCTCCAAGATCGCCTTCCTCCGGGCTCCTGGGTGATCTCCACGCCGAGGGGATGATGTGGAATCCTTCCCTTTTGCTTCAGCTTCCTCCTTGATGCAGAAGATCTCCAAATCCAGCTCCAAGGGATCGGATTTGAGGGTTCTAAAATGGGGTTTTCTCACAGAATGCTCTAGGGTTTTTCTCTCTTCCTCTCTCCTCTTGCAAGGGTGAAATGAGAAGTGGGGAGAGCCAACTCGGGTTCAAGGTGTAGGAGAGCCCCTCACCCACTCACCATGCCGATTAGACAGCCTTAGAGCCGTTGGGGGACATCCCCCAATGGTGGCCATGCCTTGTTTCAGAAGCTTGCAGCTCTGCTGCGCATGCAGGTCAGAGAAGTTGGCGTCCACATCGCTGGACGCCGGGATGAGTATTGGCATCCAGGTCTGGACGCTGACACCTTCTAAACGGCCTAGGGTTGACGCCAAGGTGGCCTTCGGCCAGAACCCTAATTATGCAGAAAACCATGCATACCGGATATATACACATGCAATATGTACGTGGTATTATATTCGTACTATCACCATGCAATACATACATTATTTACGTTTAATATAAACACATGCATACTTAATTGTACTAATTAATACGTACGTAAATATGTACATACACACACACAAGCACAATTTACACACATAAATACGAATAATACGACGGAAGTTAGAGGGCCTTACAGTACTGGTTTGCCGTTTAATTATTAAGTTGTTTTACGTAGTCGCAGACGGTGAGTACTTTTACAGCTTTACTTACTTGCTTAGCTGTTCTATAAATTGTTGGTATTGTTCTGCTCGTACCTGTGGTTTTTTGTTTTGCTCGGTGTTGGGGGAGTTCCCTACTGATCTAGTGACTAAGAGGCTCACCCCTACCCCACAGGTGAGAGCGAGGAGGCTGTTTCACGACCGTCGTCCAGCTCCGGCCGCGCCGTAGCGGTGCAGGGTCGTAGCTCCAGCGTGTAGTTCCAGCTGTGTAGTACTTCAGCAGTGTAGTTTAGATAGTTGTTTACTTTCTTCAGTTGTACCTCGGGGTATGCCCCAGGCTCTTGTACTTCTTTTTAGTTTTGTGGAATTTGGCTATGTAACTTGTGCATATATATATAAAATGGTGTGTTCCTTTGTGTTTACACGGACTGTGGTTTGGTTCCCTTGCGAGGCTTCGGCCGTTCGCGGGAGGCGGACTCGGATCAAGTACGTTATCGGTTTAACGGGCTTGGCCGAGGCGTTCCGTCACAGTTGGTATCAGAGCAAGGTCCGTGTTAATATAAGAGAACTAGAAAGATACATAGCCTTATTTCGGTCTTTATACACTGCTGGTAGGGACCCTGGTTTTTGATAATTTGTTGTTTTGATTTTTGGTTGGTGTTTCTTGTGTGTAGAATTTCTGGAATGGCTGATAGAAGAGATTGGGGTGGTGGAGGAGATGATCCGGAGAAAGCACCCAGCGTATGATAGAGAGGATTTGGAAGCCTCACGGATATTCGGGCGAGGATGGATCAGCAGGCGCCGGTACCACCAGTTGCAGTGCCACCTGGGGATGGAGAGGCTGTACCTGTAGCTCCAGTCTCGCCGAGAGTGAGGTACCTTTTGCAGCACCTGTGCCACCACCACCTCCATGTTGATAGCAAAGAACCAATGATGCAAGTGGAGAAGTTTCTGAGATTGCAGCCCCTACTTATTCAGGAGGGCCGAATCCAGATACAGCTGAGCTTGGGTTCATGAAATTGAAAGAGTTTTTGCAACTATGAGGTGTCCGACAGCAGATAGAGTGGTGTTAGCTGCTTATCAGTTGAGGGGCTTTGCCTGGAATGGTGGCGACTGAAGATGCAGACCACCTTCGCAGGTAGGATAGAGGAGGCCATCACTTGGTCGGAATTTCTGATGTATTTAATGATACATTTTTTCCAGTCCAAGTGTAGCAAGTAAAAAGAGAGCAATTCCGAACTCTTCAGCAAGGTAACTCTTCAGTTCTAGAATACCAGATGAGATTTATGGCACTTAGTCGTTATGCGCCATATGTGGTTTCAGATAATAACATGATGGTTGAGTATTTTATCAGAGGTTTGAGAGTGGAATTGCAGATGCGATAGTACCTCTCATGTGTAAGACAGTGGAAGAGGCAGCTCAGAGGGCAGCTACTTTGGAGAGGTCTATCCGGACTCGTCAGGTGGGCGAGTCAGGCTCAGGTAGTTTCCGGCTACCGCAGCAGTCAGTAGGTGCAAGCAAAGGTAAAGCACCGGCAGGACCTTCTTCGTCTGGTTTCGGGAAATGGGGCCAGAAATTAAAGCAAGTATTTAAAGGCAAAGGAAGAGGATGGGGAGGTCGTCAGCAGTTGCAGCAGGGCCGAGGTAGGCCTGAGGTGGAGGAGTCGCAGCAGAGTACTGCCAGGCAGCCCATTGTTCCACCTGGGTATAGATGCTATAATTGTAATCAGCTGGGGCATTTGATCCGCAATTGTCCCTATGCGAGAGAGTATGGTTATGGCAGAGGTGTGCAGCAGCAGCAGCAGCCTCAGCAGTTCCAGCAGCCACAAGCAGGTCGTGGCAGAGGAACACCGCAGCAGCGAGGAAGAGGCCGGGTTATGGCTATCACCCTCCCAGGCAGAGGCGTCAAATATGATAGAAGTACTTTACCTCTTTATATTATATTCAGCAAGAGTCTATTTGATTCGGGTGCCTCTCATTCTTTCATTTTCGAAGAATTTCTGGATTGTATAGCTCATCCTCTAGAAGAGAAGTCTTGTGAGTTAGTAGTGGAGGTTCCTTTAGGTGAGTTCTTGCTCACTTCGAGCTATATAGATGAATCCTGTTATGATTGAAGAGAACCGGATGCCGGGTCGGTTGTATGCCCTACAGTTATCTGATTATGATATCATTCTGGGTATGAATTGGCTTGAAATGTATGGAGCAATGTTAGATTGCAGAAAGAAAAGGATCAGATTTTGTCATCCTAATGGTGTAGTGTTTGAATATCAAGGTATGCTTTTTATACCTCTAAGTTTCTAATTTCTGCAATTAAAGCTAGAAAGTTGATAAATGATGGGTGTGGCCTATTTAGCCTCAGTAGTCTGGTAGAAGCCAGTCAGCCAGGAAGCAGTTCCCGTGGTTAGGGAATTTGCTGATGTTTTTCCTGAGGATTTGCCCGGTTTAGCTCCACATAGAGAGGTGGACTTTACCATTGAGTTGCTGCCAGGTACCATGCCGATTTCTAAAGCTCCATATCGAATGGCACCAGCAGAACTTAAAGAGTTGAAAAAGCAGTTAGAAGAATTGTTGCAGAAGGGTTTTATTAGACCGAGTCATTCCCCGTGGGAGTGCCGGTTTTATTGTGAAAAAAGGATGAGTTTTCAGATGTGCATTGATTATAGGAAATTGAATGATGTGACCATCAAGAATAAGTACCCGTTGCCGAGAATAGATGATTTATTGATCAGTTGCAATCAGCAAGGTGTTTTCTAAGATTGATTTGAGGTCCGGGTACCATCAGTTGAGAATTAAAGAGGAGGATATAGATAAGACAGCGTTCAGAACCAGATATGGTCACTTGAGTTTGTGGTAATGCCTTTGGGTTGACTAATGCTCCTGCAGGTTTTATGATCTGATGAATAGAATTTTTCATCCATATTTAGATCAATTCATTGTGGTCTTTATTGATGATATTCTAATTTATTCAGCATCTGAAGAAGAGCATGCAGCCCATTTGAGGTTTACCCTGCAGTTGTTAAGGGATAACCAGTTGTTTGCCAATTCAGTAAGTGTGAATTCTGGTTGAAGGAAATTCAGTTTTTGGGTCATGTTATTTCAGCTAAAGGATAGCAGTGGATCCAAGTAAAGTGGAAGCGTGTGAGATGGCAAGTGCCTAAGATCAATAACTGAGATTAGAAGTTTTCTGGGGCTGGCAGGTTATTATAGGCGTTATTCAAGATTTTTCTAAGATTGCAGCACCTATGACTAGATTGACTAGAAAGGGTGTGCCTTTTGTGTGGTCCGGTGAATGTCAAAGAAGTTTTATGGAATTGAAGAAAAGACTTACATCAGCACCTATATTGACATTACCGGCAGGGAGTGGGTTTTGTGTTGTATACTGATGCTTCAAGGAGAGGACTTGGCGCAGTGCTTATGCAGCATGGTAAAGTGATAGCCTATGCGTCCAGGCAATTGAAGCCAGCAAGAAATTACCCCACTCATGATTTAGAATTGGCAGCAATTGTGTTTGCTTTAAAATGTGGAGGCATTATCTGTATGGCGAGAGATTTGAGATTTTTACAGATCATAAAAGCTTGAAGTATATCTTCTCGCAGAAAGATTTGAACCTTCGCCAGCGCAGGTGGATTGAATATTTGAAGGATTATGATTTCAGTTTGGCTTACCATCCGGGTAAGGCCAATGTTGTAGCTGATGCCTTGAGCAGAAAGGCGTATATGAATCTGATGATGATTAAAGAATGGAAGTTATATGAAGAAGTGGCGGAGAATTCTTTATATGTGCCCAGTAGTCAGCGTCGAGCGATTCTAGCTGCTAGTGCTGTAGAGCCGTCTTTGTATTGGCAAATTATTGAGGCTCAGAGAGCAGATACAGGTTTAGCTGAAATTGTGAAATGGAAGGGTTTCTATTGATGATAATTGTGTGGTCAGGCTCAGAGGCAGGCTTTTGTTCCTGCAGAAAGAGAGGTAAGCAGCGAGTATTGGAAGAGGCTCATAAATCTAGGTACACTATTCATCCGGGTAGTACTAAAATGTACCATGATTTAAGAAAGCATTTTTGGTGGCCTCATATGAAGAAAGAAATAGCAGAATTTGTGGCAAGTGTGCTATCTGTCAGCAGATTAAAGTAGAGCATCAGAAGCCTGGAGGTCTATTGCAACCGTTACCTATTCCACAGTGGAAGTGGGATGATATTGCAATGGACTTTGTGGCAGTTTTACCAAGGTCGAGTTCCGGCCATAATGGAATATGGGTGTTTTTTGACAGATTAACTAAGGTATGCAGATTAGTGGCAGTAAGTATGTCTTGGACAGTGGACAGATTGGCAAATATTTATGTTAAAGAATTGTTCCACTGCATGGTATTCCGAAGACTATTGTATCAGATAGAGATCCAAGATTTACTTCTGGTTTTTGGAGAAGTCTGCAGAAAGTAATTGGTTCTGAGTTAAGGATAGCTCCGCTTATCATCCCCAGACAGATGGTCAACAGAGAGGACTATTCAGACAATTGAGATATGTTGCGAGCTTGTTGTTTAGTTTGGGGAGGTAGTTGGGAGCATCATTTGGGAATGGTTGAGTTTGCCTACAATAATAGTTATCATTCCAGTCTTGGGATGGCACCGTATGAAGCTTTATATGGAAGACCATGTAGAACCCCGTTGACTGGCATGAAGTGGGAGAAAGGCAAATGGTGGGTCCTGATTGATTCAGCAAACCACGGAAGTGGTGAAGCTTATTAAGAAAAATTGCAGGCAGCTCAAAGCAGACAGAAAAGTTATGCAGATGTGCGGAGGAGACCACTTCAGTTTGAGGTGGGAGATTTTGTTTTCCTGAGAGTTTCCCCGAGTAAAGGCATTATGAGATTTGGCAAGACTGGGAAGTTGAGTCCAAGGTATGTGGGACCCTTCCAAGTGTTAGAAAGGATTGGGGAAGCAGCTTATAGATTAGATTTGCCAGCTGATTTTGCAGATGTGCATGATATTTTCCATGTCTCCATGTTGAGAAAGTGTATTGAAGATCCAGCTCAGATAATTAGATACCAAGGTGGTGACCTGAGACCGGACATGACTATGCCAGAATATCCGGTGCATCACAGATCGAAAGATGAAGAAGCTGAGGAATAAAGAAATTGAGCTAGTTAAAGTGAGATGGAAAATAGATTAGTGGTGAGGATACCTGGGAGTTGGCCGCGGAAATGGCTAAAGGGTATCCCTATCTGTTTGTAAGCTTGTGTATTTTCTTTTTAGATGATAGTACTTGTAATGGTGTGTATGTATGAGTTGTTTAACTTTAAGTTGTGTTTTGAATTTCGAGGTCGAATTTTCTTTTTAGATAATAGTAATGTAACGTCGCGTGCCTTTCGGATCCATGGGGATCATGTGTATTGTGGTTGTGGCGGCCGTTGTGAGGCCAGTGTGAGTTGTTGTGTGGAATTGTAACGACCCTCTTCATACCGGTACGATATACCAATCCCCATTGGTAAAAAGGGCGTCGTCACAGTGGGACATGTACCCAACACTGGTCAATAGGTTGATATGTACCTGGATAGCAATATAGTACAGCGGAATAAAATAAACACTCACTATTAACCCGTCACCAACACACATTCCACAATCTAAATAGCGAAATGGAAAGACAATGTCCTCATTAATACAAAAAAAGAGAACTACAATGCCCAAATATTGTCCATACAATATCCTTTGTGCAAAAGAAAAGTACAACTGGTAACAGCTCCACAAAATAGTCTTCTATATGATGATCCTCGTCACGCTTCCTTCCAGTGCATGATACCTGTCAACCTGTACGCCGAAGCAAGAGTGAGTCCAAAGACTCAGCAAGCAACACTACCCATAACATACACGTATAAGTCATAGGGGTTTTACATACCATTTACAATTTTGAAAACATGGCATACTAGTCATTTCCGAGGTTTCAACCTATCATGAAAGTTTTACAAGTTTATACATGGATCATGCTTTCAGATTTTATAGGAATAAAATTTACCTATCACATGCTCTCTATTCAATTTACTTATGAAACTTGTCTTTAAAGAACCAAGACATGAGAGCTACTAACTGAACATTGTGCACACATGAAAGGAAACACAACTAGCATGGATCTTACATGTTTTTAGACAAATACATGGACATTTCTACATGCTTTAGGTTGCTGATTCCACATGATTCAAGGGCTATAAATCTACACATGAGAGCTACAACGTTGCTTAAAACATATCATGTGAACAAACAATCATGCTATCTTGTACCCGTTTTCCCAATTATCCTAACATGGATCCTAGACATCTTTGCTCATAATAACATGATGCTAATAACATAATTCACTGATTTCACATGATTTCAGATTTGTCTCGCATGGGTTTCAATAACATACTCTCGCATTTCAGTTTCACATGATTGCACACTTACTCGTTCACATTGTTCGCTTTTACACATTTGACATGTACACATGTTCACACTTACACATTTACTCATTTCCACATCATTTTCTCTTCCACTTTCACTTATCACATATCACGTCGATTGCACTTACCGCGTGCATCTTGGCACTTTACCACGTTCCCTGTTCACATATCTCCACTTTAGTCATTTTTCATTACTTAAACAATTTGCCATGACACATAGTCCTAACCACCAGTAGAGGACACTAACACCTCATAGCTCGTGCTCATTCCTTAGCACAGCTCTCAACACAACTCATAACACAACTCATGACACAACTCATACACATACTCCCACCTAGGCAATACAGCGGTGAATCTTGGTAACTGCGCAGACCGGGAGAAGCCTATCCACCCTATCCAGTGGTACTTGTCCACCTACGGGGTTTTCCCATGCCTTTGGGACAACTTATATCACATGGAGCCTTCTATAGGGACTTTCTATATACGGCTCCCGATGCCTCTAGGGTAGCAGTGTCACATAGGCACAACTTTTACACTTTACTCATACCGAGTTTTAACACGTATTTTACATATAACACTCTATCTCCTTTGTTTTCTCACACACAATGTGTCTTTTATTTTTCACCTAATCATGCTACTACAGATTTCAGGAGTTTAACACAGTAAATACACTAATCAGGTTGGGATCAAGTAATAACTATCCACATTACGATAACATACGTAATTTATTACATTCACATGAAAATGCATAACTTCTTATTTACTGATCCAAATGACCTGAAATTTTAACCACATGCTGTGTTCGGGTTCATGATCATACACTCAATTTTCAGATTTTTCTGAGCTAAATATAATTTACAGAAAATAAACACCTAATTAGCGTGCTATTGGTAACTTAAGTTAACATGGAGTTTAACACATCTTGTAATTTAGCCCTTGCTGTTTAAACATAAGCTACTAATATATGCAGGAATTGAGGATACAAAATTACCCTAATTCATGCATCTATGGATTGAACCCTACAAACCATTCTTGCATGCTTTTATTTTACCGACCAAATTTATTTGCAAATTACACAAGCAGGGATAAATTACCAAATTTGCAAACGCATATGCTGACCCACTGATCTTCATGATTAGACTAAACCAAGGCATTCATACTAATTCAAATCATGAACAAGGATTTGCAAGATTATCTACAAGTCATGTTCACAAGTTTAAAAGATACCATTATCCCACATTCACCATCCCACACCACATCATCCATACATCACAATCAACAATATACATAGAGTATAAGGTTTACCATATATCCTCATCACGGAAAACATCTCGAAATTAATACATAAAGAAGGACAGAACAGCTCACTGTTCTGTCCAGAGGACCTAGGCGGCGGTCTCTGGCCGCTGACTCAGGTCAGCGGCATGGCCGATGGACGCCAAGCTCATCACAGGCGTCCAGGGACCTTGCCGTCGAATCAGGTCTGTGCAGAAACACAGACCCGAGCTCTGAAACTTGGGTGAATGGGAGGGTCTAGGACTCGAAGAAAAATCCATAAAAATAGCAAAACCCACCTAGACTCATACGGGGACACCATAGATAGGTCCCTTGCCTTTCACAAATTCCTCCAAGGGATCTAGGGCTCGGTGAAGACCTCCTTGGCAGTCCCAAGAATTGCAGGATGCCTCCAAGATCACCTTCTTCCGGGTTCTTGGCTGAGCTCCACAGCAAGGGATGATGGGGAGACCTTCTCCTTTGCTCCAGTTTTCTTCTTGTCGCAGTAGATGGCGGATCAACCTCCAGGGGTCGGATTTGTGGGTACTAAAAGGGGTTTTTTCTCATAGACTTTCTCTAGGGTTTTTCTTTCTCTATTTCTCCTCTTGCAAGGGTGAAGGAAAAGAGTGGGGAGAGCCATTTCGGGTTCAGACTTAAGGGAGTCTCTCTCCCACTCACTAGGGTGATAGGACACCCTTCAGAGCCGTTGGGGGACATCCCCAATGGTTGGCTTGCCTGTTTCAGAAGCTGCAGCTCTGCTGCGCATGCAGGCCAGAGAGATGACGTCCATATCTATGGACGCCGGAGTTAGTGTGGCGTCCATGTCTGGACGCTGACACTGGCTCACGGCTGGGCTTGACGCCAAGGTGCCTTCGGCCAGAACCCTATTTATGCAGAAAACCACGCATACCAAGCTTATATACATGCAATATGTATACGTATTATATCCATACTATCACCATGCAATACATACCTTATTTTATTTATATAAACACATTGACGCTGATTGGCCCTTCGGCCAGAACTTAAAACATGCAGAAACTATGCTTACTCTATATTATACATACAATGTATAAGGTGTAACATGTATATTACCATACCAGGCAATCAATATCATTCATACCTAGGCATACACAAGCATACATAAATACACTAAGATAGATGTACGTAGATATCTACCTATGCGTACATGATGTTTTACATAAGTGTGACTCAACACACGGCAAAGTAAATGACAAGAATTATGAGGGCTTCGCAAATCATTAGGAGGTGATATGAATTATGTTAGCTAGGAATAATCTATCGAAAAATAGTCCTTGCACACACACACACTTGATTTGACATATATATAGTATACACACACGAGTATAGCATACTTATGTACATTATGCTTGGAATAGATGGATACAACATGCGCACCGGTAATTAGATTAACTTACACAACTTTACCTAACATTGCTTAAGTACTATATGCATAAGATTCCTTAATATGTACTATATGCATATTTAGCCAATTGACTATTCTCACCTAAATATCATAAAAATACATGCAGTTTATTCTTGAGGAGTATAGAATTTCAATATAAACCACTAATTACACCTACCATGCTTGAACTCTTTATGCATATGCAATGTACGAAGTACAATATTCACATTAGCTAAACCATGCAAATGAGCAACGCTTACAACTAATCATACACATGCATACACAATACACCAAGTGTTATGCATGTAGAATTAGGTATACAATTGTCACACGCACAAGGTAACATACATACGTACATACACATATGTACTTCATACACTCCCATACAAATTCCATGAAATAGGTGGTATAGGATATCTTCAATATTTAGATAGCACATGCATAGATTATTCAAGTATCCTAAGTCAGAGATTCTTGGTATTTATAATACACCTCTAATTAGCTATTGTTCACTTCTACATTAATTATCATATACACCTATGTATATATATATATATATATATTCGCACATGCTCATGCTCAAAAGAAGGATAAAACTTATAGTAGGCACAATGACTACGCATGCTAAGCACACAACAACCGAACACCAACACACCATTCATACACATACAGATATATAAAGAGAATAAAAAAAATTCGGGGTCTCACACGAATGCATGGTGTGGATGTGTGGTTTGAGCAGGTAAAGAGCAGGATCGGTCCTGAAATGAAACAGGACCTGCTGCTGTTCAGTTGGAGTTGGCGGCCAGGGTGGTCATTGACTTTTGGCGTCCAGGTTAGTGGACGTTTACTGCTTGAACTTGGCGGCAGTAGATGTGGACGCAGAGGGTGGCGGTTGCTGTTGGCGGCATGGGGGTTGACGCCAACCTGAGAATTCTGCAGGTTACCCGAGAGCAGTTCTCTCAGCTCTCTCTCATTCCCTCTTGCCCCAGCTTGCTGCCCCCGTGTCTCTGAAGCTTCTAACAGGTTCCGAAGAGTGGTTGGACGATCGTAGAACGCGTGGCGTTGCCGAATTGCGCGAGGAAACATCGCGGCGTGATGCAATTCTCGTGGGAGCTCGCGGAGGGCTCGGCGTGAACCGAGAGATTGTGAGAGGTTCTAGCGTGTTCTGAGGTAGGGGACGAACCCTGGTAGCTCCGTAGAAACATTAAAACATGACAAACCCACTTGAATCAGCATGATAATGCGCTTTCGATCATGTTGCCACCATGCGGGGGATAATGGGTGATTTGAATAGTTAATGTACGAAGCATGTTTTAATGGGTTGTATTGGGTTCTAGCATGCTAAAGGAACTACATTTGTATGTTTTCTGTAGTTAGAATGGTTGGAAAGCCCGCAGAGCCGGATTAGGGTTTCTGCAGGGTATAAGCCGGAGAACTTGGCGTCAACATCGTTTGTCACCAAGCTCCTCAGCCAGGATGTTAACGGCCAGGTCCCTTGCCGTTTACTTGCTATAAGCGGCAATCGATGTTGCCGCCAGCATGTGTGTGAACAGAAATAGCTGATTACAGCTTTTATCGATAATGCATGTGTGTTGACACATGAGGTGCACTGAGTGCACATGGTTCTCGTGTTTAGCATACAAGGTATGCAATTAGTTACTTACTTCAGTGACTGCGCGTTGTTTACGCGAGTCAGTTGGGTTCACGTGTAGTGGACCGTGGTTACTTGTGGTTTACGTGAGGTTTCACGTGGTCTGTGTGTGACGTGCACGTGGTTTTGTGTACGTGGCTAGTAGTACGACGCCTACCGTGGTTACCTCTCCAGTTGGGTGCCCCAGGTTCTTTGTGAGCCAGGCTGTTAGCTCGGGGCTTTGTCCCGGTACTAGTGTTGTACCGTCGAGGTCTGTGTCGTCTGACCTGGACACCCTCACTCTGTGTTTGAGTTGTACGTCCGGCTGAGGGAAAGACGACAGTGGGACAGTGACACTTGAGTTTGTTTTTAGTCACTTGTAGCGCGCTCGTAGTTGGGGGTACGGACACCAGTAGTGGACACTAGTCCCCAGCTAGTCCTTTTCCAGTGCCTCACTCAAGCGAGCCCAGGCCAGGGTCTCTGGAGGTGCCAGGCATGGGCCTGTGACCGTGTGGTCTGCAGGTGGTGGTGTTTAGTTGGTCTCCACAGTTGCTTGACCTTTTCACGTGGAGCGGCAGCTGGACTTTCGTCCGTGGCTGCGAGACTGAGAGCTAGACCTGTGTTAGTTTGTCCGAGTCAGTTTCTGGTGTCGCGAACCAGTTCACGTGGCTCGTGTTGGCTGTCTCTACTTTAGCTTGTACACCTGTACTGGTTTGCCGTTTAATTATTAAAGTTGTTTTACGTAGTCGGCAGACGGTGAGTACTTTTACAGCTTTACTTACTTGCTTAGCTGTTCTATAAATTGTTGGTATTGTTTACTGCTTTCGTACCTGTGGTTTTTGTTTTGCTCGGTGTTGGGGGAGTTCCCTACTGAGCCAGTGACTAGAGAGGCTCACCCCTACCCCCACAGGTGAGAGCGAGGAGGACGTTTCACGACCGTCGTCCAGCTCCGAGCCGCGCCGTAGCGGTGCAGGGTCAGTAGCTCCAGCAGTGTAGTTCCAGCTGTGTAGTACTTCAGCAGTGTAGTTTAGATAGTTGTTTACTTTCTTCAGTTGTACCTCGGGGTATGCCCCAGGCTCTTGTACTTCTTTTTAGTTTTGTGGAAATTTGGCTATGTAACTTGTGCATTATATATATAAAATGGTGTGTTCCTTTGTGTTTACACGGACTGTGGTTTGGTTTCCCTTGCGAGGCTTTGGCCCGTTCGCGGGAGGCGGACTCGGATCAAGTACGTTATCAGTTTAACGGGCTTGGCCGAGGCGTTCCGTCACACCTTGCCTCCCGCAATCTTCGACAAGAAAGGAAACTTTTCAAAAGGAAAATTACCTAAAGATGGAAATCTAAATGATGCATGTCCTAAAGATAGAAAGTTTCTAATCTTGACATGACATCTTTTATTGGATTCAAGTGATTAATTTTTTTTTTGATTTTTTTATTAATTGTCTAAACATGACAACTAAGAAAAGGAAACTCAATCAAGAGGGTTTTAATGGTACTTACCTTCAACGCAATCCCTCGTTCTTTTGGAAATGAAAACAAATGGAAAGAGTGAGAGAAGGAAACTCACCTCACTTTCCCTTTTTTTCATGCAATTTTCAGATTTTTTCACTTTTTATTTGATACCTACAAAAAGAAAGAAAATGTTATCCTGAATATGTACAAAAAACACCAAAATTATCAAAAATAAAAATCTAATTCCCCGGCACGGCGCCAAAAATTGATAGCCCACGAATGCGTCGTTACAAACGTGACTACAATCTCAAAATTATCGGCCTACACTAATTATTTTGACAATAGTTAAGTGGTGAGACCGAGTCGAATCCACGGGGAACTAGATTTTAGAGTTGAAAATATTGGGTTTTAAGTAGGAAAATAACGTGGTGATATTAGAACTAAGTTTCTTAATTAAATCTAAACTATGCTAATAAGTAAAGAGAAGAGAAAGAGTGAATGAGAAAACTCAAGAGACAAACATCTAAAATTGTATTCCACTAAATAAAATGATCAACAAACATTGTTTTATACTAAAAAAATAAATCCTCAATTATCCTAAGAAAATCTAAAATTAGAGAGAGAAAGGAGAGAGAGAATGAAAGAGAGAGAGAGAATAAAAGATGAGAGAGAAAAGAGAGAGACGAAAGAGAGAGAAAACAAGAGAGAGAGAGAATAGAAGAGAGAGAGCGCAAGAGAGGGATAGGAGAGAGAAGAGAGAATAGAGAAAATAGAGAGAAGAGAGAGAGCGCGAGAGAGGGATAGGAGAGAGAAGAGAGAAAATAGAGAGAGAGAGAGAGAGAGAAAGCGAAGAGAGAAACATGAGAGAGAGAGAGCGCTGAGAGAGAGAGGAGATGAGAGGAGAGAGAGCGCAGCAGCGGCGGCCCCTCTCTACGTGCATGCATGCACGTAGAGAAGGGAGAGGGGGCGGCGTGGCAGGCGGGCGCGGGGTGCGGGCCGCGCAGGCGAGGCGCGTGGAGGCACGCAGGCGGGGCGTGCGCGGGGGGCGAGCGTGGCAGGCGGAGGCGGCCTGGGCGCTGGGGCGCGTGGCGCAGGCGGGGCGACCTGGGGCGACGCGCGCGTGGACGCGTGGCGCGCACGGGCTAGCGCCTGGGCGTGGGCGGGGCCAGCGGGGAGACCGAGTGCCTGCTGCTGCTGCTGCTGTCTTCCGAGAAGAGGGAGACCGGGAGTAAGAAGAGAAGAGGAAGGAGAGGAGGAAGAAGAGGAGAAGGAGGAAGGGATCGGAGGAGAGAGGGAGAGAGAGAAGTGGGAAAAGAATAATGGAAAGAGAAAGAGAGGGGGAGGGTTTATAAAATCGTAGAGAAAGAGAGGAAGGGGGAGAGAAGAAAGGAAGGAGAGATTTTTGGAAAATAGGAGAGAAGATTTTTAAAAATAAGAAAGTGTTTTAAAAAATTAATAGAATCTCTCCTTTATTCTCTCTTGCTTCAATCCAATCCATTGGCCCATTTGACACTTCATTTCTTGGCCCAATAATCCTACAAATACACACAATAGAGATTTAATCAATTATCATTTTTTATAATAAAGTGACAATGAGTTTGTGTGAAATTAAGGACCATAAGATAATAAAATAACATGATTATCATCAATAACAGCGCAATTATTAGTGGGCAACACGTTCTTAACACGACGGACCCCTACGTCGCAATCTCATTCCCGCCTTTTCGGGGCTTTGTCTGCATGTGTGACGTGTGGCGCACGTGGAGCAAACGCGTGGCACGGTCTTTGGGAACACGGCCTTGGGGTGCGCCGCATTCTGAATGTGACGGTCACCTACGTCGCGTTCTTGCTTCTGATTGGTTTAAGTGGTTCTTGGTGACCAAATAGAGCAGGGAGCTTTGTTCGGCTGAGGAAGGAGTTGTTGTCGAAGGCTTTGGCGATTTCGGCTTGGTGGAGGTTCATTTTGGTGCGGTTTTCACCCGAGGAGATTGCCCGGAGCGTGGGAATCATCGAACGAGCCTCGCTCTTTGTGTTCTTCCTATTGGTAGGGAGATTTCTCTGTTCTGTTGTGTTATTTGAATGGTTTTAAGCATGTGAATGATGAATCAATATGTGGACGTGATTTCTAGATGTTTTACTTGGTTTGTAAAAGTTCGAATTGAATGGAAAGTGAGGTTTCATGAGATTTCTGGGTGAGAACAGAGGGTTTGGCGTTTTGTCTGAGAACGCGATGGGTCGGGCAGTCGCGTTCTTATCCAACGTGTGACCCTGACGCATTCTCATTGTGAACACGGTGCATCGGGCCGATGCATTGCTAACGCAGCTAGTATGGCTGACGTGTTCTTCTTGTGAATGCAACCTATCGGGCTGTCACGTTCTTAATGTGACAGCCTGCCCTGTCGCATTCAGCATTCCAAAGAGTGTTGAGCTATGGTTGGTAGTGTGGGCCTGGTTTTGATTAGTTAATGTGTATTTAAGATGTTTAGAGTATGTTAATGTTAGTAAAGTATGAATTAGTGTTAGTGGATCAATTTGCGGTTAGTAGTAGTTAATATTTGACTAGTGTTCATGTAGCACCCTTGAATTTTGAAATCTAAATAAAATAAAATTTTTATTTTAAAATAAATGAGGTAAATAGATTTAGTTAGAATAAATGAGAATAAGAGAAATAAAAAAAATTAAACCAAACCCATTAAGTTAAATAAATAATGGGTTGTGTATTGGCTCAAACACAAAATAATGGGCCTAATAAAGAGGAGCCCATCATGGGATGGGAAATAATTATCCCAATTCGGAATTAATTATTAGTAAATGGTAAAAGGCTAGGATAAATACTAAATAACTTGTATTTATCTAAAACAAGAGCCCTTAGCCTATCCTAACCCCATGGCCACGAATTTAGCTCTCTTCCAACCCCATTAGGAAGATAAATGAAAGAAATAGGAGGATAATTATTAATTTTCGGAGTTGGAGGAGAAGAGAAGAGTTAGAAGATGGTAGGACACTATTAGACATTAAAACTCTTCCAATTCGGCCATACCAAACCCTAGTTCGTGTCTAGAGCCTTGGGAGACGAAGGGGAGACGATTTTGGACGAGAAGCTTGGAGGAGAAGGGTTGGAGTTTGGTGTTTCTTCATCACTTTTCGTCACCAACTAGGGTTCTTCATTGCTTCAACAAAAGGTAGGCAATCTCTCAAGCCAAATTTGTGTAAAATTACCCTAGGGAGACTTCATGATCCCGTGCAAAAGCCCTCTGGTTTCGCTCTATTTCGATCTCCCATGAGGGAGAATTAATTCTTTGAATCTATGTCAGTTCCATGTACCCGACCCTTCATGTTTGCTTTCAAACTTGTGCATACATGATCCCATGCCATGAGAAAATTCTCATAAATACTACATCATGTTAGCTTTCAAACGCCCCTATTTTCCCTAATTTCATCATGTATCCATCGCGAATTAATTCGTTGAACCTTGACTGTGCATGTTTAGGTCACCGAAATGTAACCTAATCAAAGCATATCTATACCCTGTCTATTTTCAAATTAATCGTACCCATTGAAAGATCTATGTGTCTACTCTCATTTAAAATTAGTTTCATGCTTTTTGGAACACTGTATGAGTTTATATCAAATTTTGAATAGCCCTGCATCGTGTAGACCCACCTGGAAAAAAGGGCAAAACCCTTTTCTGGGCTCGGGCCACTCCATGAGATCGCGACGGCCCGATCTGCTGCGACCTCAGAGGTGGTCGCGACAGCAGGACCCGTCGCGATCTGAACGCGACAGGTCGACTAGTCGCGACCTGACCCCCGGGTCACCCCAAAAGCTGGTTCAGCTTGTCGCGGCCCGTCCGTGCGTCGCGATGGCCTTAACGCGGCCCGCCTGTACGTCGCGACCTGATTGCGGCCTTCAAGCCCGTCGCGACCTGAAAACTGAACGCGCCGGTTAGCCCTGTCACGACCTGAACGCGACAGAGGCTGACGTCGCGACTTCTGAATTTCGACCAGAACAAAGTTTGCTTATATAACCCTGTCCTTATGAAAATTTAACCCTGTTTAAATGCTGAACATTAGGAAATAACTTGTTAATTAATAAAGGCAATAACTACATACATGAAATTATTAATTTAAAAGCTATATGCACAACTATACATGTTCTCTTGATTTCTTACACTTGCACACACATAACCTTCATGCTTGCCATTGGACCCTATTAAATTACGCAATAATATTTCGATAAATTAGCAAAATAAATGACTAAATTTCCTATTTAATTAAATACATTTGTCTTCATTTTATACACGTGTTTTGAATACCGTTACCATTTTCCCTCGGCCTTCGAGCACTCGAGGCATGACGGACCATTTTCTACACACTTCTCTTGACTTGGACCACCTCTCCATCGGGAATACTCTCGACTGTGCCAGGGACTCCTTGTCAAGGCCTCCGTAAGCCTTCTTGGCTTTGGCACCGTCCTTACCCAACGAGCTGGTTGTACCTCAAAACCCGTTACACTTTAGGGATCAGTACGATCCATGGCCTTAGTATGTTCTCTTCTTACCTTGTGATCATGCCGGACCATCTAGTCTGTGTTCATAGCATGGCTAGTGGTGGTGATGATTTCTACCAGACTTCCGATACACGACCTGGTGCCGTGCAACTGCGACTATCGTTGTTTATCATGTTTTACGTATTGTCCCTATCTCATCTACAATCTCTTTACTCTCATCTGTTCACATTCTCTCTACTCTCTCTTCTAGTTCATCTATTGCTCTCATCTATTTCTTGGTACTCTATTGGCCATTCCTGTGATTGTCTAAGATAAAAGAAATGACTAATGCCAGCGCAATAGGGCCCGATCAGGTCCTGGGAGGAGCACCCGAAAAGTGCTAGTGCCCATGGGAGTTAAAATGATCAAGGATGTGTTACGTCATGCATCTAGCGCCATCATACTATCAAGATTAATTTATGACAATCAAAGTGCTATCTATACCAGTGCAATCGTTATCGTTACTAGTGCACCGTTGTGCAATTTACATGTTATATCGTTACATGGCCATTCTATTTTCGTTCTCGTTGTGCTATTTTCCCTGTGCCAGATGCTATCATTCATTTGTTATCGTTACTACGCGCTCTACCTGACTATGCTCTTTAGTTGCCCTGCCATTAAGACATTAATTATTTAAAGCATGCTTGTTCTCATGAGATATTAAGTCCCAATGGGCGTTATTCGCTCATCCTGCGAGTTTATTTCATGTGTTCAGGTGAGTCGGATGATGACCACACTCACGAGGATGGGACTGAGGAGGATGCTCAGGAGTGACCATATTCAGCAACCACTGCTTTAGTAGTTTAGCTAGTGTAGTTAGAGTCAGTCAGTACTTATGTATTAGTTTGGATTTCAATAAAGTATTCTGGGCCCTAGTTTTTGCTCTGATACGTTGATGTAATTGTTAGTCCGTGAAGTTGATGAAATATTAGTGATTGTAATGAAGTTCGGTGAATTATTAATGAAAATTGAGTTTATTGGGTATCATTCCATTTATGTAATGGTTTGTATTTATTTTTCTCGCTCTGTACTATTTAATAACCATAATTCCGCTCCGATATTCTGCGTCGGGGCGTTATAGTTTTGTGGTATCAGAGCCTACGATGTCCTTATTAGGATATTTAAGTCCAGGATGATCTAGGTTTGACCTGCCTTGACTTAGAGTCTAATTCCATACCTATGTGAGAAGGGTAGAACCAGGGTAATTAAGATAAAATGAAGTCACACACGCACAACTTAGTGCAAACCCAATAACTTACATTAAACATTTTCTTTTGAAGGAACTTAAACATCAACAATGGCAGCGGAGCGTGCACAACTCCGTGACATGCAACAGACTATTCAGCAGCTCACGCAGGCTTTACTTCAGGATGTTGGAGCTAACAACAATAATAACCGAGGAGAGCCGGAGAACTACACAAAAATTTCCGCAATCTGAATCCACCCCGATTCAGTGGAACCATAGATCCTGATGAGGCAGAAAATTGGCTCAAGGAGACTGAGCGCATCTTTCGTGTTATGCAATGCGCAGATGGTGACAAGCTACTGTTAGCAACCTTCCAGTTAGAAAGGGACGCCCATGCGTTGTGGAATCCATCGAGGCCACCAGAGCAGATGCACAATTTACCTGGAATGTGTTCAAGGAGCATTTCAACTCCAATATTTTTCAGAAAGAGTCCAAGAGAGGAAACCGCTGAGTTCGCAGCACTGAAGCAAAGGAGCCTTACCGTTGCTGAGTATGAGGCTCAGTTTTCCCGATTGGCACGTTATGCCAATC
>JACBKR010005114.1:0-20137 GCA_014218235.1 Colocasia esculenta
GGAAAAATGAAACAAAATTCGAGGGCTTCAGAGTTTACACCCAATGCACCTCATAAAATAAATCTTTATCTGTTTCCTATAAACAATCTGGCACGCCCGCAGCGAAAAAAAAATATATAAAGCCTTCGAGGCGAAAGCATCGGAGGGGCCTTAATTTAAAGATAATCCGCGTTCCAACACCCCATTAAAAATTCAAACGCTCCTTCCATTCTTAGCATTGGAGTGCTCTGAGGAAGATCTAGCCAGGGGACGTCGTAATCAAGAAAGGTGTGGGGCATCCCGGAAGGGTCCTCGCAAGACGAAAGCTGAGGCAAGTTCTCACCTGCACCTGCAAAAAGATAAAAGAAACAGAAAAAAATGACATGTTAATGCGACGTGTCATTACAACATCGGAATAGAAATGAAGGCAATGGGTTCTCTGTAAAGTTGCCACGAACCTTGAGCACCTGATAGTGAAAGGTCGCTTTGGCCAGAATCCTAGAGGCATGCCCCCCCACGAGGGTTCTGAACGGCAACCTCTAAATGTGGATCCTTCGAGATGCGTGGGCAACCTCCGGCCAAAGTGTCTGCTGGCCCTCGGAAAGACACGAAAAGATAGAAAGGTGTCTCAATCGCTGAATTCACCTGCCGAAGGCATGCCAACATCTGCCGGTGAGGATACGATTGCAGCACTGTGCGGATGATTTTTGTATCTGCCACGGTGGCGACGGCAGAAGATCCGAAAATTACTGGCCCCCTGCCATAAACTCCTCCACCAAGCATGTCGCATCTAGGGAACAAACAAGTTGGGCGCAATAAGCAAAGCAACACTTAGTCCCAAAAAAAAAAGAAAAAACAAAATCAAATGACAAGCAAACTAAGTGCAAAGTCATATCTCAGGTCATAGAACCTCTTACCGCTGCTTCCCCTCTCGTGCCACTTGGGATCTCTCCCTCCTCAGGTGGGGTCGTACTAGGAAGCTCTGTTGTTGAGGAGATCGTAACTGAAATAAGCAGACAAGAAAAGAACCTCCAGTCATCTCCTGAAGAAAGGGGGGAAGGAAGAAGCTAGCAGAACAAAGCCCAAAGGCCACTCACTAGTGCTATAGAGCAAGGTTCAAGAACCCGGGATCGGGATCGGATCGGCCGGCCCCAAACCGGTCCGACCGACCGATCCCGACCCCGGCTCGGCCGAGCCGGGCCGAGCCCGCCGAGTCTGGCCGAGGTAAAGGGGGCTGGATCGCCCCCCTTAAAAAATTGAAAACAAATTAGAAAAAATATGAAAAAATAGAAAATATATGAACATTGTATTTATGAACTGAAATACATGAAAAAATAGGACATAATACATCATTGGTACTGAGGAAAGTAATATAATTATATTTATTGGAATCGCACATTATATTGTGTGGACATAAGGTTTACATAATCTGTCCAAGACATATAATGTTGTAATATGCCTCATATTGAGTCAAATATTGACTATAGGCATCCGTGTTTGCATTATGATAGTAATTGGTGTGTAGCCAGGTATTTCAGGCACTTGATATGAGCCATATGACTCATATGAGTCATGTGAATGCGAATCGGACTCAATGGATTGTGCATATGCTCCGCCTCCGGTGTAATACGATGCATCCGGGTATTGAGGATATCCCAAGTAGCCTCCCTGCCCTTGGTAATATCCTTCAGTGGAAGCATAAGATGATGTATCTGACGCTTGCTCCATGGTCTCAACTCCATCCGTAGCTTTTCTTGACGCTCCCAATCCTCTTGCATCTTCTTCTTCTTCATTAACCAATTCCGTCTATGCGGATGAATGGGATTGTATCCCGAATCTTCGGATGATCCTTGGCCTTGCCCTTGCCCTTGCAATTGAGATGCCACTTTCTTCCCCTTTCGTGCATATTGTTGACTTGAGGTTTGTGCTTCCCTCCCTTGCCTACTCCCATGATGTTGATCTTGAGTAGCATGGGTGAAGTCTTCCTCTCCGGTGAATACAATAGGTCGGGTGGCGGTGCCGGTGGCGGTACATTGCTGACAACTAGGACATCTCCTCCATGAT
Organism: Colocasia esculenta; assembly: GCA_014218235.1. Classification (NCBI taxonomy): domain Eukaryota; kingdom Viridiplantae; phylum Streptophyta; class Magnoliopsida; order Alismatales; family Araceae; genus Colocasia; species Colocasia esculenta. Next base: position 2,044 of record JACBKR010005114.1, read on the forward strand.
CGGATCCCTCACTAGGAGTACTTGTCTTCGAAGTGGAGTCATTAGAAGTTTGGTATACAACATTATCGCTTGGCTCCGGTGTTTCATCATCTATATCTTCCTCGATTGTCTCCAAGTCTGCAATGCTAATGTCATGTTTCTTGCTCCTTCCTCTTGCACCCACTGTCTTCTTTTGGCGTTTAGGGGCTGGGGGAGTTTCAAACTCCGGAAGCAAAGGCACATCATCAAGCTCACCTAAATGAGACATAAACATGTTAACATGAGAAATAAATAATTTATAAATGATAATTCATGTTGCATGTACATGTAAAGGTCATCTACCTTCAGCCCATGCACGATCATGCGGGTCGAACTCTGGTTCAACCGAAGTGGTTGCATTTACCCATGCATGTAGTGATGTTCCTCCTCAAAACTCTTCTATATATATTGTCTCGGATGGAGTTGCTTCAGCTTGTTGTTGGCGCGAGGATCTATATTTTTCTCTATCTTGAACTTGTTTGATTAATTTGAGATTTTTAAGCTTCAATCTTGTAACGCCCCAGAAATTTAAAATATAAGAAAATAGAAGTAATTTGGTTAAAATACCTTAGGGTTATTATAAATTGTGATATTGAATGATAGACTTAATTAGTGATAATGAACATTATTCCCGTGTCGTACCTCGAAGTGCGTGCCTCCACAGTGCGTTACTGGAAAACGACATCGAAATAAAAATCTGAGAACATCATAATTTCCAGAAAAATGTGGAGAAATTAAATATGCAATTATCTGAATTTTTCGACGTACGGATTTCAGGGTACAGTGGACGCGACCATTTTTCGGGTGATTTTTCACCTAGTGCAAAATAAAATCTAAAATTGATTAAAAATCACCACAATTAGTAAAACATCATATTAGTCTATGGTTAAATTTCAAAGCAATCAGACATGGTTTGGATAGGTTTCTTAAGAAACAAATGGCCAGTTGAATTATTGGGGATTTACGTAATGGGTTTTTCTGGTTAATTTCAGTGGGCTACGTGGAAGCTTAGGGTGGCCAGCACCCAAAGGAGACATGGTAACACCTTAGTTACCATGTGTACTACCTAAATGTGCATGGGCTAGGTGTCCAAAGGTGGTAAAAGAGGATTTTACCCCAACACATGTTCCCCTACTGTCCTTGTGCATGCAACCAGTTTGAGTTTATAAAAACCCATCCCCAGCCATCGTACACACCTCTTTTCCCTTTCTACTGGTGTGTACTTTGTCTTGGAGAGCACTTCACCTTTGTGCTGCTGGGTTGAGCCATCAACTCCACTTGGAGAAGTCGTACTAGCTGTTCTGGATCTCTTCGGTGCTTTGGTGCAAGTGTGGAGACCATCATCTATTCACGTGTAATATTTTCTCATTCAGTGGACCTTTAAGTTAAGGAAGCTTACACTTCAATCAGGTAGGATTCTTCTCTTGATCTTTCCAATTTCTTCTACTACTTCCCTTGGATCCTCTGATTAGTGGTATGAAGAATTCTTCTAAGCATGTCATTCTTCCACTGTGAAAATGCAGACCATTGTGAAATCTGGAAAGTTGATATGATCATATTGTTGTCGAAATTTAGGAAATATGTTCATGATAGAAAAATCAACATTACATCAGGTTTTTAATTGATCCTCAAGTTACAAGTATCTACATCTTGTTGTCTTCGAACAATTCAACTCAATTTAGAGTGTTGATTCTATTGTTTAGATTAGATAGAACCTCAACGGTTTTGTACTTTTAGCTAACCTGATGTGTTGAGAAGTGATAAGACTCTTAGGTTAGTTCACTTATATAAGATTAATGTAGAAAGGTGAGGAAAAAGAGTTCAAGGAAGAAGTACTCCTCATTATCTACTTGAGTTAACTTTTAGCTAGAACATCTTTGCAAATTATATTCATGATCTTCCCTTTTTCATCATGTCTACATGAGTTTTATATTGAAACCACACTTGTTTAGGATCCAAATCATGTTAGGAACATTAGAGCAACTTTATAGAACCATGGAGGTTGAATGGAATAGCTTTCAGACAGTTTACACAGCCCCTGTCGCAGACGAAGGTCTGCCTGTCGACAGGAACCTCTGGCCAGAACCCAGAAACTTCAGACTGAGTGTACCTGTCGACAGGCCCTGGCTTGCTGTCGATAGGTGCACTCAGAACTGAAAACCCAGCTCTGGCAGTGCAGCCCCTGTCGACAGCCACCAAGGCCTGTCGACAGGTCTTGACTGAACCTTGTTTCTAGCCTTATTTTGACTCCGTTCTTTCCTGAAAATCATACCCCTTTGTCCTACTTGTTAGTCTACCTTTATATTATGGATTTTACTATCAAAACACCTATTTAAATCAGTCAAGTTAACCTTCTTGTCACCTTGAGTTATTACTACAAGTTCCGAACTTAATTGTCTTCGTGAGATTGTCAATTCGAGAAATCAATGTCGAAATCAAGTTCCTTGTTCCTTGTATGTAAAACCTTGAGTGATTATGAGTAAAACCTTTGTATTTCATTGATTCATTACAAAGGTAAGAGTGGGTGTGATGACAAATTGAGAGTCTTGGACTCAATTTAAGAATTATGCTTGGCAAAATAGGGCTAGTCTAGTCCTGGGAGGAGCACCCAAATTCGTTTAAGTGGCCGCGCTGAACGATAAGGATGAGTGGATGTTTGGCATAGCATCATTAAGTGTTTGATTGGTCCATCATTTCATTTTATTGTGTGTTCATATGAGTTCAATACAGTTCGTGAATGTTACTATGAATCCTGTGAATCTTGAGTTCAATGTTCCATAACTTTGCTATCTAGTGTCGTATAGCAATCTCAGTTTGGCATGTAAAAGCATGATTACATGTATACTTCCTTGTCACTTACTTTGTATCTTGATCTCCTTGATTATACTTGAATCCTACTGAGCTAGTTAGCTCACAGAATTCTATTTTTCAGGTATCCAGATGGAACGAATGATTAAGGGGGAAAGAGTGCTGAGTGAACCATGAATCTACGAGAAGCTATCTACGTTACTTTTCTATAGTGTTGTAATTAGTAAATGTGATGTAATAGTTTCTTTTGACTTATTCCTCGTGAGATCTGAATGAGGAAACTTTTGTAATTAGACACTTATGAGCTATCTAAGTGTGAATGGATATAGTGTCTTTTCCTTGTGATATTCTGTCACTCCCGATAAATAGATGATTTATTAGGACGTGACAATCTCATGTTGTGGTGGCAAAATACCAACTTCTCAAGACGTGCAGACTTCAAGCGGTTTCTTTGATTTGTGTGGATCAAGCCAAATGTGCTCCAGTTTCTCTCACACCCTGTGGCGGACGTGTTTGGCTTAACACCCGAATAGCTACATATGCTAAGTCTTCATATCCATAAGTTCTTCGATGATCCAACCACAATCCGCTGTAAAAAGCATGTATAGTGTTTTAGAAATAGAAGTAGAACCAACTCATTCTAGAGGCAAATAAATAATGAGTAACTTCTAACCTGGACTCAAAATCTGAGCAGCTCTTGTGTCGTGCTAGTACCAAAGTGGTAGAGTTGAAGTCTATAATCATGCATTTGTTTGCATACTATGATTGCCCTATCCTCATTGTCTAGCATGCGTTTTGATTACATTTTTTGCCCCAATCAACACTTCGGAGGCATTGTCATAGTTCTCATTCCTCCCATCAGTCCTATACATGTATTGGGGTTGAAGAAATGCCCTACATATAGAAGAAAATGTTAAAACATGAGTTATAAATAATATGTAATCACAATTCACAAGTGTTTGCTTACCTGCAGCATGAAGATCATGATGCAATGTGTGCTCCCATCGTCGATCTATGATTTCCCACCACTTGGCATACGTTGTTTTGTTGTTCATTTGGATAAGCTCCTTTGCTCGATCCATAGCCTCGTACAAGTAACCCATCTCGGATCTCCTCTCCCCATCTACCGCCCTTAACTCGAACAAGCGGTTCTACTACATTCAAAACATTTTGGACCCCCTTCCAAAATGGCTTTGATTGGATAATGTCGGTCACCTTCTTTCCCTTCTCCCTCACCCGTGTAGGAGCATGTCGGGACATATAGTTCTCCCACTCTTCAGATGCTACCATCCTAATAAGGTTGCTACGTTGCCCATTTATGCTATCCAATGCAATATATTGGGATGCAAACCTTGTAGGTGCTGGCCGAAGCAACTCCCGTCCATGTGTATGCGTCCTCATGATGTCCAATATGTTGTTGTGATTGTAGATGAATGTGGTTACGAATCTTGCACTGTTGACCACATTTTCCACCATTGGATCTTCACAAATGTCTTCTAGCATTAGGTCAATGCAGTGCGCGGAGCAAGGAACCCAATACAAGTGTTCCCTTTTCTCCATTAGTTTTTGGCCCGCCAACTTGAAAGCCGCTGCATTGTCAGTTACCACTTGGACTATTCTTTTCTCTCCAATCTCCTCCACCATCCCATCCATCAACTGAAATAGGTAGTCCGCATTCTTCACCTTGCCAGAAGCGTCTACCGACTTCCAAAAAACAGTCCCTGCTTTGCAGTAGATTAAGAAGTTTATCATACTTCTTCGTGTAATGCCTGCACAATTCCATAAGAAAAATTAAAACCTATGTGTATTAATGAATAACAATTAACTGACCAAACACTTGTACATACCTGTCCATCCATCGCACATTAACGTGCAACCATATTCATCCCATATGCGTTCAAAAGTGGAAACATATGCCTTCATATCTTCAACCTCCATGTCCAAGTACTTGTTGTAGATTTCATAAGAAGTAGGGCCTTCTACCCCTTTGCCCACTTCACCAATAGTCTCGATCATTGACTCATAATATGGTCCTTTTGCTGCATTAGCCGGTATGCTGTTGAAGAAGAACCATCTTGACGTCGCTCTCCCTATCTTCTCCTTGCATATTTTCAAATTCTTGAAGGCTGCAGAAATGGATGGTTGCTTCTCCCTCCGCCTGGTGAGAAATGGGTCCAATGGTCCCACTCTAGGATCTCCGTCTCTAGGGATATCTACTGGAACCTCAGGTATATTTGTACTCTTTCCAGCACTTGAACTCCCTTGTCCGCTACCCCCATGGCCACTACCTTCACCTAGGTCATGACCAGTACGTCGGAGATAGTCCTCTTCCGCAAAAGACCTTCGACTTGCTTGCGATGCCCGACGAAATTGTTCTATAGTATGAGATAGAAATAGAATGATATATTTTAAAAACTTGTTGATGATGTTATACATTGAAATGTATAAATTATAATGAGGTGCTTGAACTAAATAATGTTCCAAACTAAGTTAACTAATTACTAACCTTCTTCATCATCATCAAGATCAATTGTTTGTCTCCCTCTGGTAAATCCACGGACCTTCGAGAGGGGCAGACAATTCTTCCCGGATTTCTTGCCGTCTTCTACTAATGTTTGCTTTGGATGTCTCTTTCTCCTTCATATTTGGCAAAATTGTATTCGAACTTCAGCAGAAACTCTCGAACATGGTGCCACCTACCTCACCTTTAATTCCCGCTAGATGTTGTTTCAAACGAATATGCCGCCCGATAAGACCCGTTACAATACTTGCATTGGACCTTCCTTCGAGCCATGTCCACAACGATACCATGAGCCCAAGCGGGATCGGCGCTGGAGGGTTGCTTGAAGAATGGGGAGCCGGAGCAGCACCACCTTCGGCGGCCATCACTTAGAACACAAAAAAGAAGTTAAATAATAAAAATAGAAAATAAATAATTTTTTTTGCGGCTGAGAGAGAGGGAGATGAATCGCAGCCAAGAGTTCGGGCCGAGAGTGTGTGTGAGAGAGCCCGAAGAGTCGAAGACGAAGCGCAAGAGCGTGAAAGATGAGATCGCCTCCCAAATAGTGCAAAATAGCGCCAGAGAGAGAGAGAGAATGCCCAAAATATTGAGAGGAGGGAGGAGAACTCAACACTTGAGTTTAAGCATATTGAGGGCCTTTGGGGGTTTATATAGACCCCCAAGGCCTCCAAAGGCTCCAAAGAGCCGTTTCTGGCCGTTGGGGAGCGCCCCCCAATGGCTAGAAAACGGCTAGTTCAAAACTAGCCGTTACAGCCCGGATCGCCCCGTACCGGCCCGGTCCGCGGCGGATCGGGCCGGCTCGCGAGCCCGCCGAGCCCGGACGATCCGCGCGCACGGGACCGGCACGTTACCCCGCTCGGTTCGGTTGGGCCAAAACCGAGCCGGCTCGGCGATCCGATCCCGAGCCGGCCGAGTTTTGATACCTTGATATAGAGAACCTACGTCAGTTCCTTTCGTCGGACCTCAATAAGTTGAAGTTGGCAGTTGGGAAAAGTCTGGCTCTGTTACAGCAGTAAGCAGATCATGGATCGCTGCAGCGAAACCGATTTCACAGGTTGAGTCACTGATATTAGGACCCCGCCGCGGCCATGACTCTATAGTACATGCCTTGAAAGAGGGGCAACATAGCTTCAAGCTCAAAATCATAACGACTAGTCTAAAGAAGTTAAAGAAGGGTCAATGGTCATCATACCTTGCTCGAGGGGCGATGCCTGTGAAAGACTACCCCATCGAGAGATGGATTGGCGTCCCATCGGAAATAGGGTTGTAATCGTCTTCAGCAAGGCCGTCCAAGTCTTCGCGCCAGTTGCCACCGACTAGACCCTTGTCTCTAGAAGGAAGGGAAACTGCAACGCAAAACCCTGATGTCACCCTAAAGTTGGGATGCTTTGCATGTAGCAAATTTGAAAAGTGACAAGAGAAGGAATGAAGGCTACCTTCCTTGATCGGAGAAGGAGTCTTCGAGGCCTGCCCACGTGTGGCCCATTTTGAAGGACCGGCCTCCTTACTTGCCCGACGCTTCTTCTTAAGGGAGGCGGCTTGCTTCTTCTTGTCCGATACATGGACGAAGCTCACTATCTAGAAACTTGTCAGTATGACAATGGTAAAATATATATGTTTTTTGAGCGAAGAAAAAGAGAAGAGGATTAAATTAAAGATGGCACAAAGCAAGCCACATACCGTCGGAGCAGGCAAAAACGTGGGCGGAAGTACTACCCCTTCGGGCGGGAGCTTCGCATTCTCCCGGCCTGGCCACTACGTCCCAGAGGTCGTTCTCGACCTGGCTGATAAATTCGGTCGGTCCGACTCGAGCAGTGGAATGTCGGAGTGCTTTTCCCACTTCGGCCAAAGCTCGTTATTGAACCCCTCTGGAAGAACTGGACTTAAAAGGTCCACGTCTATAGAGTACCCGCAGTCTAATAAAAATGACGCCACTAAGAATAAGTGTCTGGCATTACAAGGCCGCCCCTTGATGCCACGAGATCGCTATCAGGACGCTCCAAGGGTTTTAATACCCCACATATATGCTCCTCTCCGTTGGTGAAGGGACATTCTTTCTTACCCAGTGGAGCCTGAAGGCCCGAGCGTTCCCCGCAAGCGTGGGAAACTCCCGCCGAAGAAAGGATGCTGAAATAAGGGCCACTAGCAAATCTGCCTAGACCAACCAATTTCTTCGGCTTCTTTGATGCAACTAGCATATTCCTGAAACACTTGGTTGTGGCGAAACCACCAGTGAGCATAATTATGTCCACCTTCCCCTCTCTTTGCTGCTCAGGAATGAAATACCCGAGGGAAGGGTCGTGTCGAGCAAAATGGCACCACCGCACCAACTGGAGGCCACTAAATGTTAGTCATGGCCCTTGTACACCGAACGCCCCAAAAAAATTCAGCATTTGGAGGAACGTCTGATCATACCCAAAGTTTCGAGCAAAACGGTGCGTAGTACGGCTCAAGTAGAGTGACGAGCCTTTGCGCAAAGTCAAAACACTAGGGCGAATGCAACAGAGCCAATCTTTGTAAAAGGAGTTCTCGCTGGTAGTGTGATGCGGCAAATGATACATCGCCCGTCGCCACTCTCCGCGGCCCAAGGCCGAAAACCTCTAGAACAACATGTGAAATTAAGCCCGGGCTGGCCCTGTGATGGCACAAAAGAAAGTCGCCTCCGAGCCCTGACCACTTCTCATATGCTTCTTGGTTCAGACAGTTCTTGAACAAAAAAGCAGTGGGCCGAGGATTCTCAACACCACATCCTGACATAGTTTGGGTAACAGAAGCCTGCCCCATGCGCTCAAGTATGGGTGCCAATGCAATACTCCGATCGCGCGGGGACGCACTGGCCGTCAAGTCTCCTAAGCCATGAAAAATGTTGGCTAGGGCAGCAGAGGCCAATGCTAGCTTCCTACCGTCTACAAGAAGGCATGCGGAATATATCAGTTCCAGCCTCACCAACCCTTCCTCTCCAAATGGGAGAACAAACGTACCAACCAGTACACAAGATAGGCTGCCAAATAAGTCCTATCTGGAAGATTCCATGGATTCCAGCCTCCATCCCGAGGTGCACATAAATGTCTCCGTTGTCCTCTAAATCGACGGACATTGCATATAGATGCTTGGATCATGGGTATCAGGAGCAAATCTGTCACAAAAGCAGTATGGGCCGTGATAGAAATAGCGGACCCATGCAGTGAAACTCACTCTCACATTCCCTCGAGAAGCTGAGGGACTCTTCCCTTTGCCACATCTAGCCAAGTCACGCTAAACCTTCATCAAATATTTGAAGTTGTATGGCAAAACATAAGAGTCTGCAGCTGTGGAGTAGTTGTGGTGCAGGTCGTCCAGGCACACCTCCTCATAAAAGTGACCAGAAATAGAAAGACCATAAATCTTGTGGAAGGCCCACAAGTCGAGTGAGGTTTCTCCTTCCGCGGTGCCAAAGGTGTTAAATTTTCAATTGAACCACTCTGCCAGCGCCTGCAGAAGCCCAGTGTGGCAAGGATAGTCATACAAAGCGGCGATGACTGCATGACGGATCCCAACTTGGTCCCGCATGTCATGATAGTAGTGCAGGACCCCCATCAGCCATTCCGTCGCGCCAAAGCGAAAACAATGGGAGGAGACTACCAACCACCAATCATACTAGCTCGCAGCGCTCCCGCTCATGATCTGATCAAGCAAGGGCGATCATAACCCTCTATGGCGAATTGACTTTGTGCCCAGCAAAGGGTGGTCCCATCTTGTGCTACCCATGTAATTCCCAACTGCCAGTATAATTGAGGTCGCCCGAATGGGACAAGTCAACTCAAAGCTAAAAAGCCTCAACTGGCGTGCGTCTGGGAATTGCACTTGCATAAGGTAGCCAAGTGGAAAACTAGGGTAGTTGAAGCCACACATCCCCAGCATCCCATCCCGGCCCGCCAATATGGCCCTCTCTAGCTGCATCTGTTCTAGCGCAACAAAGGCCATCAGCGGTGTCCGACATTTTGGAAACGAACCTCTGGATAAAAGGGAATAGATGTTCGTCCAAGGGAAAGTGCCTGGGTAGTCATTGCCCCTCAAATAGTGGTAGACCCCGTCAACCTTGACAATTCGACTCTGGTCCACCATGCCCTCGGCCGGTGAATGCTTCTCCAAAAGGCCTCGAGCGCACACCAAGAAGCCACGATCAAGTCTAGGCAAATTCTCCTTCGTGATACTACGAGGAGCGAAAGAAGGCATCGGAATGTCGGTGCACTGAATAGTCCCTTCCCGCCTACGGGACATGTCGCCACTCTCTCCACTACAGCTCGTTACGTGGGACATCTTCAAAGCTATCATACAAAAATGACTGTCAGAAGCAGCATCAATGCAAAAATACAAATGATGATATACAAATGCAGAAAATGCAATAAAGCGGACACGGGACATCTGTCGTCGCCCCAGCTCTGACGAATATCCTGTGGGGGGGCATTTGTTGAACCCAAAAAAATTTCCGAGGTCCGAACGAAAGTCGGGCAATAAACGCACCCGAAAAATTGTAAAGCTTCGAGAAAATCCCCAGGCCCTCCTATTTCGAACACCTGAGATAAATGAGTTCAAAATATTTGTTCTGATTTAATTCGGGATAGATTTTAAATATAATGTTTTATATGGCGCGGCATGTTGAGATATATAACCTCTGTTTCGTACAAGGTCATGACTCAATGTCAGTCGAAGCCGACGTAATAGACACGTCGTGCAAGTGCCGAGATCAACAAAACGGCCCCGACAACCGGAAGATGGCGAGCGACGAACTTCAAAAAGGAGCTCCAAGTGGAAGAAAAGACCAAGTGGGGGGGGGGGGGGGGTTCCACCAAGCAGACCCCCCACGCGCTAGTTCTACGCAAACCACCCCCCCCCCCCCCCCCCCCCCACGGGGGTGTTCCCCGCCAACAGCACCCCCCACGAGGGGGTTCGACGCCCAACAACCCCCTCGGAGGGTTTTCCCGGCCAGCAGCACCCCCTATAGGCATTTCTCTTCAGCAACCCCCCCCCCCCCCCCCCCCCCCCCCCCCACAGGGGGGTTTTCGAGCCAAGACCCCACAGGCAGCCAAACATGCCCGGGGGCCTTCCTTGGCCCCCAAAACCTCTATAAATAGGAGCCAAAGTCAAGCAAGGAAGACACACAAAGACACGAACAGAGAGAAGAGGAGACTTCGGAAGAAAAAGGATCCTTTGGAGAAAACTCTGTGAAGGAGGAGGAGCTTGGAGAAGAAAGACTTCAAGAAGGCTCGTTGTTAAGGAAAACGTTGTTGTTGAAGGAAGACACCGTGTAGGTTTTTGTAATGACCATGTCTTTTTGTAAATAAGTTCTTCCATGTTTGTGAAATAAATACACATGTGGAAGGCATGAATACTTCTTGAACATTTGATGGTGGTACATATACACCATGAAATCTAAAAAATACAAATGCGATAAAGATATTCACGGTGCAACATATGGATGTCCAAATATCGTTTCTAACCCCATAGTCGGCAAAGGTTTTTTAACAAACGTATCGTATCAATGGTGTTCGAGTTTAACTCGATGTAAATAAAACACCGACTCCAGTCGGTGGGGAAGGTCCAATACACAATCACCCTAATTGCCTGATAAAATAGACACGTGCGGAATATATACATATAAAATCCATAAGTATTTGAGTGTTTAGAGTATTCAACCCTATGCACCCCATAAAATATCTAATTTTGTTTGTTTTCTCAAAACAGTCTGGCATGTCCATACATATCAAAAAAGTCATATACATATATAAAAAATACCGTGCCACGTGTGATATGACGCAGATGCGGCGGGTGTGCGTGTGTGTGCACAAATTTCCCCGCATGTTCGTTCCACAATAGACAACAAGATGTATGCAGTTAGCAATACTAGATACTTGAAGATCGTGCTTATAATAGTACATTACTATTAGTAGATTAAGAACCCACTCTGATTTAGAAAGGTAAACAAATACTGAGATAAATTAATTAAGTAAATGAACAAAGAGATGTTAAGAATAATACATACTTCATAGCAAACTGAATTGCATTCCCTCCAATGCCAGTGAAACAATCGACAACTGTGCCATGACCACAACGTGATGCATGATGTCTAGCAATAGCCTCTGGAGTAACAGAGAACCACCCTTCCTCATCCACCTTCACACCATGGTCAAATTTTGAAAACAATGAGTATCTCTGGTACCAGTATTTGATGAGGAAAGTAGGTAATCCTTCAACATCTCAGGTAAACCATGGCCTACAAAATACGAATACATGATTCTGATTAGTAGCAATGACATTTATGAAAAAATAATCAGATTTAGTGGCATTATTTATGAAATATGCAATCATCCAATGAATCAATTAAAATATTGAACTAATGACCAAAACAAGCATTGATCCAGAAAGCAAGAGACAACCAACCAGGAAAGGATACAAGAATGTTGAATGCTGAAGGAATGTGTAATGAACTCTGGGAGAGACTAGTTTTTGCATGATTTACTCAAGCACCACCAAAAGTTATCAACTAATAAATGAGAATGAGAAACAGTTTTCTTCAAAACCTAGTCAGTCAAACTAATTGTCCAACATTCTTCATAAAAGTCAGACAAAGAGATGTGGAAAACTTAGCGAGCTGTGCAATCGCAAGAAAGACAAGGTGCCAATGTATCAATCGAGTAACACATTCATAAATTTATAGATCAATAAAGAGTGGAAGATTGAGGATAGGGAGAGGAACAAGAGGTAGAGGAGGTAACAGTCAACTCCCCTTTTAATCATATGTCAGCAAGAAGTCTCTCTTTTCTTCTTCTTATATTACCATCATCATCATCATCATCAGAGCCTTATCCCATTATTTGGGGTCAGCTACATAAATCCTTTTCCACCAAAGATTTCTCTTGAGTGCTATATTCGTGTTTAAACTCAAGAAATCCAAGTCCTTCCTAATAACATCGAACCATCTCATTTTAGGCCTTCCCCTAGATATTTATTGGCATCCACTAAGATTTGGTCACATCTTTTAATCAGCGCCGAGTTAGGCCGACAGTACACGTATCCAAACCACCTAAGTCTATTTTCTCTCATTTTTCTATCAATTGGAGCTATCCCCAAGTCCTCATAGAAGCGCTCATTCCTAATCTTATCATTCTTAGTCTTACCACACATCCATCTCAGCATCCTCATCTCTGCTACACAATTTGTTAATGTGTTCATTTCGCACTGCCCAATACTCGGCACCATATAATAAAACAGGCCTCACAGCCGTTCTATAAAACTTCTCTTTAAGTTTCACATTACCAGAGTGAAAAAAACATAATATATTACTAGGATGAACAAAACATAATGGCATGACAGGTTTACGCCTATGACTCACTTAAACAGAAGAAAACACATGAGTACAGAGGAAGAAACATGAAAAGACATGAAGCTACTAACACTCAAAGCGCTGTTTACCACACTCCCTAAAGCTTTGCACAGACATTAATCATGTTCAGCTTGCCAATCAGAGTCACAAACACCTCTTGAGGCAGACCATTAATGAGAAAATTAGCCAACAGCTGATTTGAACTAACATATAGTAAGCACAATTCCCCAAGGTCAACCTTCTCCTAAATAGGGTGTCTATCTCAATATGCTTGATTCTGTCATGCTGAACTTTATTATTAGCAATATTAATAGCAGCCTTGTTGTTGCAATATAGCTTCATCTTTTACTCCCGAGTCCTTAAGTAGAAGTCTTAACCAGAGTGACTCAGCTACAGCTTGTGACAGCCCTATCCTCAACTTCAGCATTTGACTTCCACAAACAAAATACTACTGCTTTCCTAGGTGATCAAGTTCCACCAAGACAGTGCCATATCCAGTTGTAGCTCTCCTGTCATCTTGAGAGCTTGCTCAATCAGTCTGTGTATCCTTCCATCCACCCTCAGATGTCCTCTTTTAGAGAACAAGAGACATTTTCCAAGACGATATCTTGCATATCAGCATGAATAAACTGGCTGACCAGACTCTCAACGTACACAATATCAAGTCTAGTGAGTGAAATGTACAACAATCTCATGCCAACCACTGATACTGCCTTTTATCTGCCTCAGAGAATATAACCATTTTCTCAACTCAATCTGTGTTTTGTGTCAATGGGAATTTTCCAGTTTCCTTCAGGAAATCAAATGGATACTTGTGCAAACATATAACAATGACTAAGACAAAATAATAGATAATTCATTGAATATAAACACAATGAAATTCAATTCTTATCATGTACATACATTTAAATGTAAATAAATTGGATTAATGAGAAATTGTAGTTAACTTGAACATCACCTCGAGGCATGGTTATTTATCTGAACATCATTAAATGTCAGTAGGAGAGTGGCTCTTTTGGAGAAGTCATATGCACATTGACTTTTCACCAGACTTTGAATTTTTAGTGTTCTATTGGGTTTATTTGAATTATGAAATTTTTAGATAGACCAAATTATGAGGGATTAGAAAGACGTTATTTTGATGGCATCACCAAAATCGCAATTTTCTTCTTGGATGGGAACGTTGACTTTTTATTGGTAAGAGAGATGATTTTTTTGATATTTTTATTAGATTCAAATGGGTGGTACTTCCTTATCTTAAATAAATTAACATTTACTTAAATGATATTCAGATAAATAAGTATATATCTGGTTCTAAATCCAGTCTGATTCAGGCTAACTCTATTACTTAAAAATAATTCCCACCTAAATCGAGCTACAACAGGTGGAATCGGCATGGATCCTGTGGAATCAGACTGGATCAGGTCGATCTGGTCCGATTCCATTCAACCCACCCCGATTCCACTTAAAATCGTGGGGGGTTGGCATTACCCCCCCCCCCCCCGAAATCGGATCGACACCCGCCAATTCCAACTTGAATCGACTGATTCCGATCCGATTTAGCCAATTTTGTCATCCATGGTCAGCATTGCTTTGTAACCAAAACGAACCATGGCGAGCCTAAATCGGTCAAACCATGCATGTGGAAACTGTTTCAACCCATATAGTGCCTTCTTCAACCTACACACTTCACCATTTGTTCGACAACCAGGGGGCTGCAGCATGTAGACTTCTTCTTGGAGGTCATTGACTAAGGCATTCTTCACATCAAGTTGAAATAACTTCTAAGAAATTAAGAATAGTGGGTAGCAAGAGAGATAATAACCCTAACGGATTTACCTTTGCAACAGGGGCAAAGGTTTCCACATAGTCAACACCATGCATCTGGGTGAAGCCTTTTGCAACCAACCTAGCTTACATCTGTCAACAGAGACATCAGGTTTGCATTTGACGGTGTACACCCACTTGGATCCCACCAACTTCTGCCCTCTAGGTGAATCCACCAACTCCCAACTCCCAAGTACCATTCTTCTATATTGCTCTCATCCCCTCATCCATTGCATGTATCCATCAAGGATCCTTCACAGCCTCTGTAAAGGTTTATGGCAAGGAAACTGTGGACAAAGCAGAGACAAAAGCATGGTATGATGGTGAAAGGTTAAGAAATAAATTGTGAGATAGGATGTCGAGTACATCCTCTAACGCCCTTCTGAATAGCAATGGGAAGGTTAAGGTCATTTGGTTCTACAGATGAATGACCTGAAACGTCATGAGATGGGCATGATACAGATGCTGGTGTAGATTTTTTCGCCGTCTAGAGTAGCTGAATAGGTAATCAGCTCCTTTTCTTGGTTTAAAGTGTTCCCCTGAGAACAAGGCGGGGGGTAAAAAAAATAAGATATAGACTAATTAAAGGTAATATCCTTAAGGACATGTTTTTTGCCAGATTTGGGATAAAAAACTTTATATCCCTTCTGAGTTGGTGAATACCCTAAGAATATACCAACAATGGCTCGAGGATCAAGTTTAGTGGCACCAAGTTCTTTCTGAAAGTGGGTAGTACACATGTATATATTGAGAAATAGAATGAGAATGTATAAATATAGGTGTGTCAAAACCTCATAAGAAAAGACCAAATCCCCAACGCACCTATACATCAAAGACACCAAGGCAGTATAGAAGATACTAGTCTCCCAAAGCACCAAAAATAGAAGACATTGAATGGTTACATTGATAGAGATCCTACCCACTCCTTGACCCTATCCTATACAAAGTGAGCCAAAGCCTCCTCGAAACAAGATTCCCTCCTAAAGATATGATGGTTCTGTTCCCCCTACACCGTCCAAAGTGTAGCATGAAGGGTCAGCCACCACATGATCATGTCCGCCTTGAGGCGCAACTGTCTATGCCAATCCCAGAGCAAGAAAGCGACGTCAGCCCGCAAGGTGATAGTGGCTGGTCTTCCGCACAATTTCTCGCCAAAGCTCCCAAGAATAAGAGCAGCTCACAAAAAGATGATCTAGGGACTCGTCCTCCACCCCACAAAGACAGCAGGTAGGGCTCATGTCAAGTATAAACCGAATGAGTCTATCCCTAGTAGGAAGCTTCCCATGAATGATCCTAGAAACCAAAACCTAAACCTTGAGAGGACTGGAAGTCCTCCACACTTCTAAAAAAAGGCAAATCGCACTCCTCCATCCGAGTAAACTTCGTAGGCTGATTTGACAAAAAAAATTCCATCCTTCCCCTATCTCCAGGTCCACCCGTCCTCCCTATAATGTGGATGCAAGGGAAGGATAAGAGTAAGCAAGCTCTGAAACTACTCTAACACCTCCTGCTGGAAGTGACTCCTGAAGGTCGATTCCCAGGCACCGCCTAGAGCCTGTTGATCATAGGCCTAAGGCATAGACCCAAGTGGAGAAGCCGAGATAGTAAAGAGACTAGAAAATAACGTCTCTAGAGTGAAGTCTCCACACCAACTGTCTTTCCAGAAGAGACATCTTTGTCTATCTCCCAGCTTCACACTAATCCCCGAAAGAAGAAAGTCCCTACAAGAAGATATACCATGCCAAATCGGAAATGTCTGTGTTGAGGCAGAGCATCCAAATCCCAGACCCTAAAGAAAGAAAAATATCAACCTATAATGATTTCAGCCAACAATCCTGCTTCCCTACTGCCTAGCCTCCAAAGCCACTTGGCCAACAGAGCTAAGTTGAAATTGTAAATATTCTTCAACCTGAGACCATCTTGCTTCTTTAGGAGAGAAATTCTCTCCCAAGCAATGTCATGCCAACCCTACATCTGTCCCCAGATCCATGCCAAAAGAATTTTTTCTGAATAGCCTAAAGCTTCCTAGCCACAGAGCTAGGAATGTAAAAAATGGTGAGAAAATATGTGGGAAGGTTGTTCAAAACCGAAGAGCAAAGAGTCAGGCGGCCACCATAGGACAACAATCTCGCCTTCCAGCCTGCGAGTCTGGACTCATACCGCTAAATAATAGGCTACCAATCAACACAATGAAGAACACCAGGAGATAGGGGGAGGCCCACTAAGAGATTGGGAACTCTCCAATAGCACACCTCAGGACCTTCACTGCTCTCCATACCACAGTATCCTCCAATTTCACTCCCACCAGGACACTCTTCTCAAAGTTAACCTTCAATCTAGTGGCCTCCTAAAAAAGCTCCAACAAAAACCTCACTATAGCATGGGATTGGCCCCTATCCTCCAGAAAGATAATAATATTGGAGATGAGAAATGGAGGGTCCCTCCCTACTTACCAAGAACCCTTGACCAGCCCTGTCACTTCCACCTTTTGCCACACCCTGCTAACAACACTAGCCACAAAAACAAAAGGCAAGGGAGATAATGGATCTGCTTGGCGAAGGCCTCTGTTACCATGAAACCAAGCTATCATTTTGCCATTGATAAGAATAGCAAAGGAAGCGGAAGAAATACAAGCTCTGAGTCTCTGACGCACTCTATCCATCTGTCCCTAAACCCCATGCATTGCAGGACCTGAAAGAGGCACCGCTAGCTGACCTTGTCATAAACCTTTTCAAAGTCTAGCATGAGACCCATGTCTTTCCTCCTCTGTTGCTTCAATGCATAGATGCGCTCATGGGCCACTAGGAAATTATCTAATATGTGCCTCCCTCTAATGAAAGCACCCTGAAATTGGCTCACCAACCTATCCAAGATAGTGATCAACCTTTTCTGTTAAGACCTTGGTAATGATCTTCTATGACTATGATCCATTTAGCAAACTGATAGGCTGATACTCTCTGAACTCCTAAGCCCCTACCTTCTTAGGAATCAAAATCACAAATGTTTTGTTGATGCCTCCAAATGAGCTCTCTCTTCCTTGAATTCATTCACTATAGCCAAGAGATCTTCTTTAATGATACTCCAAGTACCAAGGTTTGCTTGTATTTACTTGAGTCCATCCAGCTTCCTCCTGCTGGTTGTAGAATGTTGCATTAATGGCCTTTTCCACCATATCATTTGGGAGTTGTTGATATGCAGCAAATCCAGAGAGCTTTGTCTGCCACTCAACTTGTGCCACTTCTGTTTGAGTTGTAGCGTGGATTACATTTGCCGTGAATGTGAGCTTTGGTTGTTGATGTGGTTGAGGTGGATTTACCAAGTGCTCAGCCATGTCAATGATTCCTGCTTGAATCAGTTTTTCTGCCCGATTTTTGAACAGGTAACAAGTTTCCAGACTATGGCCCAGCATACGATGGTACGCACAATAATTGGGCTTGTCCACTGTTGAACCCAAAAAAGTTGTGATGGATGATATCAAAAGAAGTGCCAGGATCCATTTATAATGGTCCAACAGTTACTTAGGTAGCCCATTTTGGTTGCTTAAGTAGTAAGAATGG
>JACBKR010005115.1:0-20073 GCA_014218235.1 Colocasia esculenta
CCTCCCGTGAACGGGCCGAAGCCTCGCAAGGGATACCAAACCACAGTCCGTGTAAACACAAAGGAACACACCACATTTTATATATATTTCACAAGTTACATAGCCATATTTCTCAAAACTGAAAGAAGGTACAAGAGCCTGGGGCATACCCCGAGGTACAACTGAAGAAAGTAAACAAACTAGCTACACTACACTGCTGGAGCTGCTACTACACAGCTGGAGGTACCGACCCTGCACCGCTACGACGCGGCTCTGAACTGGACGACGGTCGTGAAACGTCCTCCTCACTCTCACCTGTGGGGGTAGGGGTGAGCCTCGCTAATCACCGGCTCAGTAGGGAACTCCCACAAAACCGAGCAAACCAAACCACAGGTACAAAAGCAATAAACAGTACCAACAATTTATAGAACAGCTAAGCAGGATATGAAAGCTGTAAAAGTACTCACCATTTGCCGATTACGAAAAACAACTGTAATAATTAAACGGCAATTCAGTACAGGTGTACAAGCTAAAGTAGAGACAGCCAAACACGAGCCACGTGAACTGGTTCGCGACACCAGAAACTGACTCGGACAAGCTAACACAGGTCTACCTCTCAGTATCGCAGCCACGGACGAAAGGTCCAGCTGCCGCTCCACGTGGAAAGGTCAAGCAACTGTGGAGACCAACTAAACACCACCACCTGCGGACCACACGGTCACAGGCCCATGCCTGACACCTCTAGAGATCCTGGCCCAGAACTCTCTAGAGTGAGGCACTGGAAAAGGACTAGCTGGGGTCCAGTACGTCTACTGGTGTCTGTACCCCCAACTACGAGCGCGCTACAAGTGACTAAAAACAAACACAAGTGTCACTGACCCACTTTCGTCTTTCCCTCAGCCAGACGTACAACTCAAGCATAGGAGTGAGGGTGTCCAGGTCAGACGACACAGACCTCAACGGTACAACACAAGTACCGGGACAAAGCCCCGAGCTAACAGCCTGGCTCACAAAGAACCTGGGGCACCCAACTGGAGAGGTAACCACGGTAGGCGTCGTACTACTTGCCACGTACACAAAACCACGTGCACGTCACACACAACCACATGAAACATCACGTAAACCTCAGGTAACAACGGTCCACTACACGTGAACCCAACTGTACTCGCGTGAACAACACGCAACCTCGAAAGTGAGTAACTAACTGCATACCCTGTATGCTAAACACAAAAACCACGTGCACTCAGTGCACCACAGGTGCCTACGCACCACTCATTATCGCTAAATACCATAAATAATCATTTCTGATTATACACAAGTTAGCGGCAACATCGACTGCCGTTTATAGGAAGTAGATGACAATGGATCTAGCCGTCTGTATCTCGGCTGATGAACCTGACGTCAATCGATGTTGACGCCAAGATCTTCGGCCTCTATTCCTGCAGAAACCCTAAACCGATTCTACAGGTTTTACAATCGTTAAAACAACGGAAAAACATACAGAATTAGTTCCTCTAACATCCATACACTATAATTAAACTATAACAGCATGTTTTACTACTTAAATTCATCAAACCACCCATTGTTCCCACATGGTGCAACTTAACCCGAAAATACATTAAACATGCTGATTTAGGTGATTAAGTCGTGTTTTAATGATCCTACGGAGCTAACAGGTTTGTTCCCTACCTTTGAGCATGCTTAAAAACACCTAAAGATCCCTGGTTCACGCCGAGTCCTCCGCGAGCTCCGACGGCAATTACACCACACCACGGCGTTTCCTCGCGTGATTCGGCTACGCCACACGTCTTACGATCCTCCAACCACTCTCCTGTACCTGTTGGAAGCTTTAGGGATACAGGGGCGCGAAGCTGGGGCAAGGAGAAAAGAGAACAGGGTGGAAAACTTGCCCTCGGGTGACCCTATAACCTGTAGAATTCACAGGTTGGCGTCAACCCCTCTGCCGCCTAGAGCAACCGCCACCATAACGTCCACATCTTATGCCGCCAAGTTCATGCAGTCAACGCACTTTACCTGGACGCCAACAAGTCAACGGCCACACCTGGCCGCCAACTCCAACTCAACTGCAGCAGGTCCTATTTCATTTCGGGACCAAACCTGCACCACACCTGCACACACCACGCGTCTACACCACACTGGCCTCACAACGGCCATCACAACCACAACACACACGATCCAATAGGATCCGAAAATAAGCGACGTTACATTACTATCATCTAAAAAGAAAATTTTGACCTCGAAATTCATAACACAACTCAAAGTTAAACAACTTAAACATATACACCTTTACAAGCACTATCATCTAAAAAGAAATACAAAAGCTTATTCAAACAGATAGGGATACCCTTTAGCCATTTCCTCGGCTAACTCCCAAGTATCCTCACCACCCAACCTATTTTCCCATCTCACTTTAACCAACTCTATTTCTTTATTTCTCAGCTTCTTTATTTTCGATCTGTGATCTGCACCGGATACTCTGGCATAGTCATATCCGGCCTCAGGTCACCACCTTGATATCTGATTTTGAGCTGGATCTTCAATGTGCTTTCTTAACATAGAGACATGAATATATCATGAGCATCTGCAAGATCTGCTGGCAAATCCAGCCTATAAGTTGTTTCCACAATTCTCTCAATCACTTGAAAAGGTCCCACATATCTTGGACTCAACTTTCCAGTCTTACCAAACCTCATAATTCCCTTACTCGGAGAAACTCTCAAAAAAATAAAATCTCCCACCTCAAACTGAAGTGGTCTCTCCGATTATCCGCATAGCTCTTTTGCCTGCTTTGAGCTGCCTGCAATTTTTCTTTAATAAGCTTCACTATTTCTGTGGTTTGCTGAATTAATTCAGGACCCACTAACTGCCTTTCTCCCACTTCATGCCAGTTCATTGGGGTTCTACATGGCCTTCCATATAAAGCTTCATACGGTGCCATCCCAAGACTGGTATGATAACTATTATTATAGGCAAACTCAACCATTCCCAAATGATGCTCCCAGCTACCTCCCAAACTAAACAACAAGCCCGCAACATATCTTCAATCGTCTGGATAGTCCTCTCTGTCTGACCATCTGTTTGGGGATGATAAGCGGAGCTATATCTCAGCTCAGTACCAATTACTTTCTGTAGACTTCTCTAAAAACCAGAAGTAAATCTTGGATCTCTATCAGATATAATAGTCTTTGGAATACCATGCAGTGGAACAATTCTATCAACATAAACCTTTGCTAATCTGTCCACTGTCCAAGACATACTTACTGCCACTAATCTGCATACCTTGGTTAATCTGTCAACAAAGACCCAAATTCCATTATGCCCGAAACTCGATCTTGGTAAACTGCCACAAAATCCATAGCAATATCATCCCATTTCCACTGTGGAATGGGCAACGGTTGCAACAAACCTCCAGGCTTCTGATGTTCTGCCTTAATCTGTTGACAGATAGTACACCTTACAACAAACTCTGCTATTTCCTTTTTCATATGAGGCCACCAGAAATGCTTCCTCAAATCATGGTACATTTTAGTACTACTCGGATAGATAGTGTGCCTAGATTTATGAGCCTCTTCCAACACTCGCTGCTTTACTTCTCTTTCTGCCGGAATAAACAACCTGCCTCTGAGCCTAACCACACAATTATCGTCAATGGTAACTCCTTCCATTTTCACAATTTCAGCTAAACTTACATCTGCTCTCTGAGCCTCAATAATCTGCCAATACAAAGACGGCTCTACAGCACTAGCAGCTAGTATTGCTCGTCGCTGACTATTGGGCACATACAAGGAGCTCTCCACTATCTTTTCATACAGCTTCCATTCTTTAATCATCATCAAACTTACATATGCCTTCTGCTCAAGGCATCTGCTACAACATTGGCCTTACCCGGATGGTAAGCCAAACTGAAATCATAATCCTTTAAATACTCAATCCATCTGCGCTGACGAAGGTTCAAATCTTTCTGCGAGAAAATATACTTTAACTTTTATGATCTGTAAAGATCTCAAATCTCTCACCATACAGATAATGCCTCCACATTTTTAAGGCAAATACAACTGCTGCCATTCCAAATCATGAGTGGGGTAATTCTCCACTGCCGACTTCAATTGCCTGGACGCATAAGCTATCACCTTGCCATGCTGCATAAACATTGCGCCAAGACCTTTCTTGAAGCATCAGTATACAACACAAAACCCACTCCCTACCGGTAATGTCAATATAGGTGCTGATGTAAGTCTTTTCTTTAATTCCATAAAACTTCTCTGACATTCACTGGACCACACAAAAGGTACCCCTTTTCTGGTCAACTTAGTCATAGGTGCCGCAATCTTATAAAAATCTTGAATAAAGCGCCTATAATAACCTGCCAATCCTAGAAACTTCTAATCTCAGTTATTGTCTTAGGCACTTCCCATCTCATCACTGCTTCTACTTTATTTGGATCCACTGCTACTCCTTTGGCTGAGATAACATGACCCAAAAATTGAATTTCTTTTAGCCAAAATTCACACTTACTAAATTTAGCAAACAACTGGTTATCCCTTAACAACTACAGGGTAAATCTCAAATGAGCTGCATGCTCCTCTTCAGATGCTGAATAAATCAGAATATCATCAATAAAGACCACAATGAATTGGTCTAAATATAGATGAAAAATATATTCATCAGATCCATAAAACCTGCAGGAGCATTGGTCAACCCAATGGCATAACCGCAAACTCATAGTGACCATATCTGGTTCTGAAAGCTGTCTTATCTATATCCTCCTCTTTAATTCTCAACTGATGGTACCACGGATCTCAAATCAATTTTAGAAAATACTTTTGCTGATTGCAACTAATCAAACAGATCATCTATTCTCGGTAACGGGTACTTATTCTTAATGGTCACATCATTCAACTTTCTATAATCAATACACATTCGAAAACTCCCATCTTTCTTTTTCACAAACAACACCGGCGCTCCCCATGGGAATGACTCGGTCTAATAACCCTTTCTGCAACAGCTCTTCTAATTGCTTTTTCAATTCTTTAAGTTCCGCTGGTGCCATCCGATATTGAGCTTTAGAAATCGGCATGGTACCTGGCAGCAACTCAATAGTAAAGTCCACCTCTCTATGTGGAGCTAAACCAGGCAAATCCTCAGGAAAAACATCAGCAAACTCCCTAACCATGGGAACTGCTTCCACTGGCTGACTAGCTTCTACCAGACTTACCGAGGCTAAATAAGCCACACACCCAACATTTATCACTTTCTAGCTTTAATTGCAGAAATTAAGAACTTAGAGGTATAAAAAGGCATACCTTGATATTCAAATATTGCACCATTAGGATGACAAAACCTGATCATTTTCTTTCTGCAATCTAACATTGCTCCGTAAGCCTCAAGCCAATCCATACCCAAGATAACATCATAATCTGACAACTGCAGGGCATACAACCAACCCGCCATCTGGTTCTCTTCAATCATAACAGGGGCTTCATCTATATAGCTCGAAGTGAGCAGGACTCACTCGAGGGGACTTCCACTACTAACTCACAAAACTTTTCCTCTAAAGGATGAGCTATACAATCCAGAAATTCTTCGGAATGAAAGAATGAGAGGCACCCGAATCAAATAAGACTCTTTCTGAATAATTATAAAGAGGTAAAGTACCTTCTATCATATTGATGCCTCCGCCTAGGCTCGGGTGATAGCCATAACCCGGCCTCTTCCTGCTGCTGCTGCGGTGCTCCTCTGCCACGACCTGCTATGGCTGCTAAAACTGCTGAGGCTGCTGCTGCTGCTGCACACCTCTTCCATACCCATACTCTCTTGGATAGGGACAATTGCAAATCAAATGCCCCGGCTGATTACAATATAACCCGATACCCTGGTGGAGTAATAGGCTGCATGGCAGTAGTCTGCTGCGACTCCTCCACCTCAGGCCTACCTCGGCCTTGCTGAACTTGCTGACGACCTCCCCATCCTCTTCCTTTACCTTTAAATGCTTGCTTCAATTTCTGGCCCCATTTACCAAAGCCTGACGAAGAAGGTCCTGCTGGTGCTTTACCCTTACTTGCACCTACAAATGTTTTCGATAGCCGAAAACTACCTGAGCTTGACTCGCCCACCTGACGAGTCCGAATAGATCTCTCCAATGTAGCTGCCCTCTGAGCTTTCTTCCACTGTCTTACACATGAGAGGTACTATTGCATCCTGCAACTCCACTCTTAAACCTCTAATGAATACTCAACCATCATATTATTATCTGATACTACATAAGGTGCATAACGGCTAAGCGCCATAAACCTCATCTGGTACTCTAAAACTGAAGAGTTACCTTGCTGGAGCGTCCGAAACTGCTCTCTTTTCACTTGCTGCACTTGAATCGAAAAGAATGTATCATTAAATACATCAAGGAACTCCGACCAGTAATAGCCTCTTCTGTCCTGCCTGCAAAGGTGGTCTGCATCTTCAGTCGCCACCATTCTAATGCAAAACCTCTCAACTGATAGGCAGCTAGCACAACTTTATCTGTTGCCAGACATCTCATAGTTGCAAAGACTCTTTCGATCTCATGAACCCAGTGTTCCGCTGTATCTGGATTCGGCCCTCCTGAATAGGTAGGCGCTGCAATCTCAGAATTTCTCCACCTGCATCACTGGTTCCTCTGCTAATAACACTGGTGGTGGTGGTGGCACAGGTGCTACAAAAGGCACTTCTACTCTTGACGGAACTGGAGCAATAGGTACAGCCTCTCCATCCCCAGGTGGCACTGCAACCGGTGGTACCGGCGCCTGCTGATCCATCCTTGCCCGAATATCCGTGAGGCTTTCCCAGATCCTTTCTATCATATGCTGAGTACTTTCCTCCGGATCATCTCCTCCACCCCCCAATCTCTTCTATCAGCCATTTCAAATTTCTACATAAACAAAACACCACAAAAATCAAAACAACAAATTATCAAAAACCAGCCCCTACCAGCAGTGTACAAGACCGAAACAAGGCTATGTATCTTTCTAGTTCCCTTATATTACACGGACCTTGCTCTGATACCAACTGTGACGAAACGCCTCGGCCAAGCTCGTTAAAACCGATAACGTACTTGATCCGAGTCCGCCTCCCGCGAACGGGCCGAAGCCTCGCAAGGGATACCAAACCACAAGTCCATGTAAACACAAAGGAACACACCACATTTTATATATAATTCACATTACATAGCCATAATTTTCTCAAACTGAAAGAAGGTACAAGAGCCTGGGGCATACCCCGAGGTACAACTGAAGAAAGTAAACAACTAGCTACACTACACTGCTGGAGCTGCTACTACACAGCTGGAGGTACCGACCCTGCACCGCTACGACGCGGCTCTGAACTGGACGACGGTCGTGAACGTCCTCCTCGCTCTCACCTGTGGGGTAGGGGTGAGCCTCACTAGTCACTGGCTCAGTAGGAAACTCCCCAAAACTGAGCAAACCAAACCACAGGTACAAAAGCAATAAACAGTACCAACAATTTATAGAACAGCTAAGTCAGGATATGAAAGCTGTAAAAGTACTCACCATTTGCCGATTCGGAAAACAACTGTAATAATTAAATGGCAATTCAGTACAGGTGTACAAGCTAAAGTAAGACAGCCAAACACGAGCCACGTGAACTGGTTCGCGACACCAGAAACGACTCGGACAAGCTACACAGGTCCCCCTCTCAGTCTCGCAGCCACGGACGAAAGGTCCAGCTGCCGCTCCACGTGGAAAGGTCAAGCAAACTATGGAGACCAACTAAACACCACCACCTGCAGACCACACGGTCACAGGCCCATACCGACACCTCTAGAGATCCTGGCCCGGAACTCTCTAAGTGAGGCACTAGAAAAGGACTAGCTGGGGTCCAGTACGTCTACTGGTGTCCGTACCCCCAACTACGAGCGCGCTACAAGTGACTAAAAAACAAACACAAGTGTCACTGTCCCACTGTCGTCTTTCCCTCAGCCGGACGTACAACTCAAGCACAGGAGTGAGGTGTCTAGGTCAGAACGACACAGACCTCATGTACAACACAAGTACCGGGACAAAGCCCCGAGCTAACAGCCTGGCTCACAAAGAACCTGGGGCACCCAACTGGAGAGGTAACCACGGTAGGCGTCGTACTACTACTTGCACGTACACAAAACACGTGCACGTCACACACAAACCACGTGAAACATCACATAAACCTCAGGTAATAACGGTCCACTACACGTGAACCCAACTGTACTGCTTGAACAACACGCAACCTCGAAAGTGAGTAACTAACTGCATACCCTGTATGCTAAACAAAAACCACGTGCACTCAGTGCACCACAGGTGCCTATGCACCCATCATTATCGCTAAATACCATAAATAATCATTTCTGCTTATACACAGTTAGCGGCAACATCGACTGTCGTTTATAGGAGTAGACGACAATGGATCTAGCCGTCTGTATCCCGGCTGATGAACCTGACGTCAATCGATGTTGACGCCAAGATCTTCGGCCTCTATTCCTGCAGAAACCCAAACCGATTCTACAGGTTTTTACAATCGTTAAAACAATGAAAAACATACAGAATGTTCCTCTAACATCCATACACTATATTAAACTATAACAGCATGTTTTACTACTTAATTCATCAAACCACCCATTATTCCCACATGGTGCAACTTAACCTGAAAATACATTAAACATGCTGATTCAGGTGATTAAGTCGTGTTTTAATGATCCTACGGAGCAACAGGGTTCGTTCCCTACCTCTGAGCACGCTTAAAACACCTAAAGATCCCTGGTTCACGCCGAGTCCTCCGCGAGCTCCGACGGCAATTACACCACACCACGCGTTCCTTCGCGCGATTCGGCTACGCCCACACGTCTTACGATCCTCCAACCACTCTCCTATACCTGTTGGAAGCTTTAGGGATACAGGGGCGTGAAGCTGGGGCAAGGAGAAAGAGAACAGGTGGAAAACCTGCCCTCGGGTGACCCTATAACCTGCAGAATTCACAGGTTGGCGTCAACCCCTCTGCCGCCTAGAGCAAACCGCCACCATAACGTCCACATCTTATGCCGCCAAGTTTCATGCAGTCAACGGCACTTTACCTGGACCAAACAGTCAACGGCCACACCTGGCCGCCAACTCCAACTCAACGCAAGCAGGTCCTATTTCATTTCGGACCAAACCTGCACCACACCTGCAACACCCCACGCGTCTACACCACACTGGCCTCACAACGGCCATCACAAACCACAACACACACAACGATCCAATATGAAGCTGAAAATAAGCGACGTTACATCCAGGGTGTTTGTATTTCCCTTCGTGTGAAGGAAGACCAGTTGCGGCTGGGTGTAAGGGTCTTAAGGGGGACAGTACCCTTGGTAGTGAAATCCTGAGATATTGCTCAGGGGACTGGACGGAGGACTCCTAAGGAGAGGAGATCTGAACCAGGATAATTCTTATGTTGTGTGTGATTGCTCTCTGTGTGATTTTGATTATTCTAACTATAACTAACATCCACTAAGTGTATTTCTTTGTGAACATTTTTAGTGAACAGGTATTAGCTGATAATTTTTAAAGACCCATTCACCCCCCCCCCCCCCTGGGCTACCTAACTGGGCAACAAGTGGTATCAAAGCAAGTCCTCTTCGACAAAGAGGAGATCCAGCGACTGAAGAGTAAAGATCCATGGCAGCTCAAGGTCACAGTGAAGGTCAGTCGTTCAACCGACCCCATGTCCGATGGAGAAGACTATGCTTACTGGAAAACAAGAATGGAATATTTCTACAGGTCATGACTACCAGATATGGTCCATAGTTGAAGAAGGGTGATCTCCTAGTCACTAACGAGAAAAAATCAGTGGACAGATGATGATAGGAAAAGATATCTCTCAACTGTAAGGCAAAAAGTATTTTGTGTTGTGCCCTCAGCAAAGGAGTTCAACCGTGTATCTGCCGGCAAATCTGCAATGGAGATGTGGGAGAAATTAAGAATCACCTATGAGGCACTGACAGGTTAAAGAGACCAGGATAGATATTCTGGTAATTCAGTATGAGAGGTTCCAATGCAGCCAGGAGAATCCATAACCCAAATGTTCAGCAGATTCACAGACATTACAAACGGCTTAGCTGGATTTGGGAAGACATATGAAATTGGAGATATGGGTTAGAAAGATCCTCAGATCTCTTCCATCTATATGGACTCCCAAAGTACAGCCATTGAGGAAGCCAACGACTTGAAACGGATGTCTTTGGAGAAGCTCATTGGTCCCTTATGGCCCATGAGATCACATGGAAAGGTTGGCAGAGTCCTCAAGCAGAAAGAAGCACCCAAATGCTCTGAAAGCAGAAGAGAATAGAATCAGAAGAGTCATCAGAAAAAGATGAGAGCTCAAGCAACTGCGAAGATGAAGAAGCAATGTGTCAAAAAGATTGCAGCGCATTCTAGCCAAGAAGAAGAAGTTCCGTCTGGTAGAAGACACTTCAAGAAAAATAAGGACTTTAAGAAAACCAGATGGAAAAGATCAAAGAAGGGCGAGCCCATATGCTATGAATGCAAGAAGCCAGGACATATCAAGGCTGAATGTCCAAAGTTCAAGAAGCCTGAATTCAGAAAAGAAGAAAGCTCAAAAAATTCAGGAGACACAAGAAGAAGGCTATGGCAGCAGCGACTCGGACAGCGAGTCAAGCTCAAGCAGTGATGAAGAAGAAGCCAACCTGGCTTCATGGCAAATACTGAAGAAAAGGTAACTTCCGACTCATCTTTTGATTCATGTATAATTTTGATTCTGATAATTTAGAAAGAAGCATTTAACGAACTATATAGTAAATATAGAAAAATATCTAAATTGTTAAAAGCCAGTAAGAAAAATATTACATGCCTAGAAAAACTAATTCAGATCCAAAATAGAAAATGAAGAACTAGAAGCAAGTAACTGACTTAAAAGAAGAAATGAATTATTATGTGAAGATCTAAAAGATAAGAATGAGCAAATAATCAAGCTAGAAAAACAAGAGAGTTCAGACGAGTTGAAAATTGAAATCAAAAGACTAACATAAGAAAAAGAGAACTGTCTATACATTAGAACAATTCACTAATGGTAAAAACTCCTTAATATAACTAAAAGGGGCTAGACGTTCAGGTAAGAAGAAACATGGTTTAGGCTATACACCTCCAGATAATGAAGACACAACATATACCCTAAGACATATCCACTCCAAAATTTGTACCTGAACAAGACATAGCATACAAAGCTAACCTTAAGTATCTTGAAAAAGTAACTAGAACAACATGCTGCAGTCACTGCAACAAACTAGGTCACAACAGGCTACATGTCCACCAAATATAAAGGTGGATAATCAAAAAGAAAACGATTATACTGACCAACCAGACCCAAAAAACTTGGTACCTAAAGCTTAATGTTTTTATTTCAAGAAACCTTAGAGCATCCAAATGGTATTTAGATAGTGGATGTTCAAGGCACATGTCAGGAAATAAAAAACCTATTTTCTCACCTCATAGCTGAAGAAGGAACAGTCACCTATGGAGACAACGGAAAATGGACTGTTATTGGCAGTGTTTAGTGAGCAGCAAAGGAAAAACGGTAATTGAAGAAGTTCTGTGCGTGAAAGGTCTGAAGCATACTTATCAGTATAAGCCATATTTGTGACAAGGTTCATCAGATAAAGTTTCAAGAATCCAAGTGCAGCATCATGAAGAGGATGGATCTCATTTTTGAAGCTAACAGGGAGAAGAACCTGTATGTGCTCTACCTTGAAGAACTCAAGATCAAGACGTTTATTTGGCAGCCAACAAAAGAGCAGTCAACTGAGCTGTGGCACAGAAGATTGGGCCACTGCAGTTTGGATGGCATGAACAAACTCAGAAAGAAGTCTTGTGGAAGGTCTGCCAAAGGTCAGCATTAAAATGGATGGTATCTACAGACCTTGTGCAAAAGGGAAGCACACTAAGAGTTCCTTCAAGTCAAAAACTGTGGTAACCACCTCTAAACCCTTAGAACTCCTTCACATGGATTGTTTTTAGGCCAATGAGACACCAGTCTTGGAGGAAAGAATTTTGGATTTGTGATTGTAGATGATTATTCCAAATCACATGGGTTTCTTTCTTGGAACACAAGATGATACATTTGATAGTTTTGTAAGTTTCAGCAGGAAAGTACAGAAAGACCAAGAAGTATTGCATTGTTGGAATCCGTCAGACCATGAGGAGAGTTCCAAAATGAAAAGTTTTCAAAATTCTGTGATGACCAAGGATTGAGCATAACTTCTCAGCACCAGGACACCATAGCAGAATGGAGTTGCTGAGAGGAAGAATAGATCCTTATTGGACATGGCAAGGACAAATGCTGTTAGAATATGATTTACCAATTATTTCTGGGGCCGAAGAAGCAACGAACACAACAAGCTACACATCATTAAATAGAGTGATGTCAGGGCCTATCTTGAAGAAGATTGCATATGAGCTGTACAAAGGAAAGAAGCCGAAGATTAGTCATTTCAAGACATCATTTGTTGTCCCAGTTTCAATCCACACAACGGCAAAAGAGACATTGGTAAGTTGGATGTCAAATCAGATGAAGGCATCTTCATAGGGTATGCTTCTAAACCTACAGTTATAGAGTATTTAATGTATTTAATGGTCCCTATTAATAGAGCAATTTGTGCCACATTCTTCTGATGAACTAAACCTCCTCTCTGAGAAAGGAAGAAGATCGTGACATTGAGATGATGATTTGTCCAAGAAATAAAGAAACAATCACATTGAGGACCAAGGAGATCCACCTCTGGAAGACCTGCAACAGAAACAGACTTGAACATGAAAATCTTCCAAAGGAATGGAGATACAAGAAAAGAGATCACCCACCTAAAAACACATCATTGGTGATCCAACTGTAGGGGAAACGAACAAGCGGTAATGTAATCCCTTGTGATTACCTAGCTTTTGTTTCTCAAATAGAGACTAGAACAGTCAATGAAGCTCTTACTGATGAATCTTGGATTTTAGCCATGCAAGATGAACTGAATCAGTTCAAGAGAAACCATGTATGGTCACTTGTTCCTAGACCATCAGATCATCCAGTTATTGGCACCAAATGGGTGTTCAGAAATAAATTGGATGAAGCTGGTGTGATCTTAAGAAATAAGGCCAGATTGGTAGCTCAAGGCTATTCCCGAGGAAGGCATAGATTTCGATGAAACCTATGCACCTGTAGCTAGACTTGAGGCTATTAGAATCTTACTTGCATATGCATCTGCTCTAGATTTAAAATTATTTCAAATGGATGTCAAGTCCGCATTTTTAAATGGTTTTATTAAGGAGGAAGTGTATGTTGAACAACCTCCAGGTTTTGATGTACAGAATTTCCAAATCATGTTTTAAACTTCATAAAGCATTATATGGTTTAAAGCAAGCACCTAGAGCCTGGTATGAAAGGCTTAGTTCCTTTTATTAAACCATGGCTTACTAGAGGACAAGTAGATAGCACTTTATTTATAAAGTCAAAGGTCAAGCACATACTACTTGTACAAATTATGTAGATGACATAATTTTTGGATCTACTGATGAATCTCTTTGCAAGTACTTTGAGAAGCTTATGCAGGGAGAATTTGAGATGAGCATGATGGGGGAGCTGAACTACTTCCTTGGATTACAAATCAAGCAAGGAGGAGATGGCACCCACATCTGTCAAGCTAAATACACCAAGGAGCTCTTGAAGAAATTTGGATTCGAAAATTCCAAGCCACTGTCAACACCAATGAGCACATCAACAAGGATGGACAATGACAAGGATGGTAAGAAAGTAGATCAAAAGATCTACAGAGGTATGATAGGTTCTCTACTTTACTTAACTGCCAGCAGACCTGATATACTATTTAGTGTATGCATGTGTGCTAGATATCAAGCAGATCCTAGAGAATCTCATCTAATTAGTGTTAAAAGAATTTTCAGATATCTGTCCAACTCATGATCTAGGTATATGGTATCCAAAATCATGTGAAGTCAATTTAGTAGGATACTCTGATGCTGACTATGCTGGATGCAAAATAGATAGAAAAAGCACCAGTGGTTGTTGTCAATTCCTTGCAGGATGTCTGATATCCTGGTCCTCCAAGAAGCAGAATTCTGTAGCACTCTCAACAGCTGAAGCTGAGTACGTGGCTGCTGGAAGTTGCTGTACACAACTCCTATGGATAAAGCAACAACTTGAGGACTATGGGCTACACATCAAGTCAATCCCACTGCTATGTGACAACACAAGTGCTATAAACTTAACCAAAAATCCAGTACAGCACTCAAGGACCAAACACATTGAGGTTAGATATCATTTTATTCGTGATCATGTAGCTAATGGTAATATAGAAATTTTTTCATTGATACAAATAATCAGTTAGCAGACATCTTCACAAAAGCCTTACCCGAAGAGAGGTTTACTTCTCTCAGAAGGGAATTAGGCATGTGCAAATTGTGAAAGATTTATTTGCTAAATCTGAGATATTAATTTTCAGAGCCTAAATTAATTATTCTCCTGAAAGTGAGCAAAATATCTCATTTATCCTATCTGGCGTAAATACTCCTGTCGGTTCGTTATTTGTAACTCTTTATTTTTTTAAATTGGAGTTTTGTCGTTTTCCGCCATAAAGGCACATCCCATTTCGAAAAAGCTTTTATCCTTTATTTCAAATCCCGGAATCTGTGTGGGAACGATTCCTCTTCCCTCTTTATCTCTTTCGTCCTCCTGCCTGAGGCGATACCCTATCGACCCCGGCATCGACTTTCCTCAGATTTGAAGCCTTCAACCTCTCCCGCCAGAAATTTCTTGAGGGGTTTTCCTCAATCACCCTTCCAGTCCTCCAGAACCTTTCCCTGCTAGATTCCATGGCCTCTACAACCGTTTCCGGCACCGTTGGGGGCTACGGAGCTACGTTCCTCACCGCAGATCAGCAAGTTATGTTCGCGTCAGTCAAGGCTAAGCTTTGTGGTCACAAGGCAGTAGATTTGGCAGACCTAGAGAAGAATGGCATGGGCAGTTTAGTTGAAGCTTTGCAGAAGTTAAAATGGACGAAGATTGCAACCCTGTCTGAAGTAAGTTATCCGTATCTTGTGAAAGCTTTTTATGTTTGTTTGAAGACTGAGGCTGATGGGACCTTGACATCCATGGTCAAGGGTACCCAGATCAGGATCACCAGGGATTTGTTAGCCTCTCTGTTTGAAGTCTCCACCACTGGTCACAGTGGAGTCCACTCAGTGGACACTCAAGTCAAGGGGATAGGGATTATCGGTCCGGAATTTAGGCTGAAGGATGGGAAGCTGGATATCAACCAGCTTAGTACGTTTAATCGGTTATTGCACTTCATTATTTGTCAGATTATTGTTCCTAGGAGTGCATCTTTCTCTACCTGCACCAGGGCAGATTCAGACCTGATGTTCTGGGCCATCCAGAACCAGGAAATTAACACTGTAGAATTAATAAGAGAGGATGAAGTTTGCCATTCTCAGGTGGGAACACCAAGAGTAAGTTGAATATCTCACTACCTTATGCCCATCTCTTGACAAGAATTTTCCAGCATTTTGGCATTAGCGTAGTTGGTGTGATTTCTGAGAAAATGGGCAAGCCATCAGGTCCAGAAATTTGAGAAAGAGTGGATTTTCGGTTGTGAATGGTGTATGGTCAAAGACTGGTGCGGTTGAGGGTGAAGCCATCATTGGTGAAGCCCAAGAGGACCTAGAACCAGTAGCAGAAGCAGCGCAGTAGTTGAGCCAGAAGCAGCAGCAATTGATCAAGTAGTTCCAGCAGCAGCAGTGCCAACAGTAGCAGAGGAAGAAGCCAGCAGAAGGATTGAGGACATTCCTCCTGACTTCATTGAGCCTTTGGGCAATCTCCAGAGGATCCTCTTCCATCTTCCCAAGTAGCCACTCTACTTAGGATGCACTGGACTCCATTTCTCAGGAGGAGCAAGTGGCAAGTGAGCTCATGTAGCAGAATCTGTGGCAGAAGGCCACACTGAAGAAGTGGTCATGGAAGAAGCTCCAAGCCAACAGGAGCAAGTATCAGTTCAAGAAGATGTAGTGATGGAAGATGCTCCCATTGAGGGGGAGCATTCAGTAGCAGAGATATTCAGGGAGAAAGTGTTGTGGCATCAGGCCACACTGAAGTTCCTTCAGAAGATCTCCCAGTCCAAGAAGAAGCAGCAGCAGCAGCACAACCCAATGTTCCTATGGAGACTGTGACTGATGAAGAAGAAGTTGGTGTTGAAAAGGGTAGTGAGACTCAAGGGGAGGGAAATGAAAACCCCCCAGAGAATCAGTTCAGAGAAGGAGAGACTGCTAGTTCATCAGATTCAGAAGATGACCAGGATCAGCAGCCTCTAGTAGTCCAGGCCAGGGAGAAAGGAAAAGCAGCAGCAGTACCAGAGTCCCCTCATTGCAAACACTCCTTTTTAAAGGCATAAGAGACAAAGATTTGTCATCAATTTGAAGCCTGTCATAGAAAGTTGGATGCTCAAGGGGAGATCTTGTGCTCAGTTTAGTCTGATGTAAACTCTATTTTCATGAGCCAGGCATCCACATCCAAGGAGTTGTCTCAAGTAAAGAATGTTGTAAGGTGGTTCAATAAGGAGTTAGGAAGCATGAAGACAATGCTTTCTGAGATTTTGAAGGCAGTTGGAGCCCAAGCTCCTCCTCCTCCTCCACCTCCTGCAGCTCAAATAAGTGAAGAAGATGTTCCAGGGCCATCAGGGCCGGCATCAGCTAGTTCACAAGCAGAGGTCAGTGGTTCAGGGCCATCAGGGCTAGTTGAGCAAGTGCAAGGGCCTTCAGGGCTAGCTGAGAAGGTGTCAGGGCCATCAGGGCCTTTGGACTCAGAGTCTATGCAGCAAGTAGCTAAGAAGAAGAAGTTGTAGCTCCTGAGCCCCCAGCTCCTTCCTCCACTCAGACCCCAGTACCTCCTGATGATCAGTCTGTCCTCATGTAATTTTAATTAATTATATATTTATTTTGGTGATTAACAAAACCATGTAAAAGATTACTAACACATATTCCATAAGTCTTGAGCACAGGAAATACTACAGGAAAATCAAGCAAATTTGGTAAGTATTACCTTTCTGAAGCAATATTAAGTTCAGCATGAAATTTCTCTAAGTCCATATCGACTTTCCTTATGCTACAACGATTTCAGTAGAACTGTAAAGATTTCATCATAACGATTTCATAAGTGCCTTAACGATTTCTTCATAATCTGAAACTTCGTTTAAATTAAAACAGGAATCGTTCTCGTAACGATTTGCTTATCGCAACGATTCCTTAAGTCATCGTAACGATTTGCTCATCGCAACGATTCCTTAGTCATCGTAACGATTTGCTTATCGCAACGATTCCTTAAGTCATCGTAACGATTTGCTCATCGCAACGATTCCTTTAGTCATCGTAACGATTTGCTCATCGCAACGATTCTTTAGTCGTCATAACGATTTGCTTATCGCAACGATTCCTTTAGTCATTGTAACGATTTGTTCATCGCAACGATTCCTTTAGTCATCATAACGATTTGCTTCATGCAATGATTTCTTAAGTGTTCATAACGATTTCTTATGAACACAACGATTTGCTTTATGCAACGATTTCTGAAGTGTTCATAACGATTTCTTCATTGACACAACGATTTGCTTCATGCAACGATTTCTTAAGTGTTCATAACGATTTCTTCATTGAACACAACGATTTGCTTCATGCAACGATTTCTTAAGTGTTCATAATGATTTCTTCATTGAACACAACGATTTGCTTCATGCAATGATTTCTTAAGTGTTCATAACAATTTCTTCATTGAACACAACGATTTGCCTCATGCAACGATTTCTTAAGTGTTCATAACGATCTTCTTCTCTAAACACAACGATTTGCTCTCCACAATGATTTCTTCAGTAAACATAACGATTTGGTTATGTCTTACAACGATTTAGCCGAATTGACTTGATCATAACGATTCCATAAGTCATAAATGTATCGACTTCTTATGTACATCGATTTGCTACTGGTCAAAACATTGAATAGTCAAAGTCGTCATGCATATCCTTCTGACACCTTTGCATTTAATGTAGGCGGAACATATCTCTGCATGCATGCAGACGATAACGTCCATTATCATGCTTACTCTGTATGCATCTTTTAGATATAGCAAAATGGCATTACTATTTTGGTGAATATTCACATCAACGTTTACTGACAACAAGAGACAGCCTAGTTGTCTACTGTTCTAGCATTTAATGTATGCAGGGCCCTAAAGACATTCTGTCATACAACATTGGACCATATAGACTCCAGAAGATCCTATCTCTTTACGTGCACAAATGGATAAAAAACTGTTGACTGGAAGCTTCCTAGTATCAAGCAGTCTAACGTCTACCAAAGCTAGAGACAACGGATCCTTAACGAATACTTTTCAAATTGAAGATATAAATACAAGACAGGAGTCCCAAAGAAGAGCATGAGACTTACCAACGAATACTACAAGCAAGTCTTAGCA
Organism: Colocasia esculenta; assembly: GCA_014218235.1. Taxonomy (NCBI): domain Eukaryota; kingdom Viridiplantae; phylum Streptophyta; class Magnoliopsida; order Alismatales; family Araceae; genus Colocasia; species Colocasia esculenta. The sequence goes on from JACBKR010005115.1 coordinate 18,538, forward strand.
AATTCAAATCTTCTGTGAGAATCTTAGAGCCAAGCATCCCACTCCAAATTGTCTCAGCTCTTTAGCTCTCTGTGCTGTAATAGAAATCTAGAGAGAGAGCTTGTATAGTTCTGAGAGAGACCATTGTTTAGATCTCCTTCTCTCAGGGCTATTTGCTTCAGATTGTGGCTTGTAAAGCTTGATCTAGGGGCTTGATTTTATTGCTATTTTTGCTGTATAATTCCCTCTGTTGTGAAGGAAGACCTGGTGGGGTATTCAGGGTGTTATAGTTCCCTTCGTGGTGAAGGAAGACCTGGTGGGGCATCCAGGGTGTGTAGTTCCCTTCGTGTGAAGGAAGACCAGCTGGGCTGGGTGTTGTAGTCTCCATAGGGGGACTGTACCCTAGTTAGTGGAATCCTGAGTCATTGCTCGGACTGGTGTAGGACTCCTAAGGAAGGAGGTCCGACCAGGATAATCTCTGTGTGTTGTGTGATTGATTTCCTGTGTGTGTGTGTTTGCTGTTTTTCTAACTTTCACTAACCTTCATCGAAGAACGTCTTTGTGTGAATGTTTTAAGTACAGGTTTTAATCAAATAATTTTTAAAAGACCCATTCACCCCGCCTCTGGGCTCGTCAAGGGCAACAAGTGGTATCAGAGCGAGTCTTCGACAAAGAAGAAGATCGAACGATCTGAAGAGTAAAGATCATGGCAGCCCAAGGTAACATTGAAGGTTAGTCTGTCAACCGACCCCCTCTCTTCGATGGTGAAGATTATGCTTATTAGAAAACGAGGATGAGTATTTCCTGCAAGGTTTCGATTATCAAATCTGGTCCATAGTAGAGAAGGCAATCTCCTAGTCACAAATGAGAAGGATCAGTGGACAGAGATGACAGGAAAATGATTCCTTGAACTGTAAGCTAAAAGCATTCTATGCTGCGCTCTCAGCAAAAAGGAGTTCAATAGAGTGTCAGCCTGCAAATCTGCCATGGAAATGTGGGAAAAGCTCAGAATTACCTATGAAGGCATGGACAAGGTGAAGGATACAAGAATTGACATTCTTGTTACACAATATGGGAGATTTCAGATGCAATCAGGTGAGTCCATAACTCAAATGTTCAGTAGATTTACTGATATTACACAATGGGTTGGCTAGTCTAGGAAAACTTATGAGATGGAGATGGGAGACCATGATAAGGAAAATTCTCAGATCCTACCATCCTCATGGACCCCAAAGGTAACGGCCATTGAGGACGCCAATGATCTAAAAAGGAGTCCTTTGGAAAAACTTGTCGGGTCCCTTATGGCCCATGAATAAATAGGGAGAGACTAGGAGAGTCCTCAGCAAGAAAAAAGCCCCCAATGCTTTGAAAGCCAAGAAGAATCATCAGAAGCAAGCTCAGATGACAGTGAGGCATTGAGGATAGTGAAAAATGAAGAAGCAATGCTATCAGAAGACTGCACCGCATTCTAGCTAAGAAAAAGAAGTTTCCGTCGGCAGACGGTTCTTCAAGAGAAATAAGAATTTAGGAAGCCAGAAGGAAAGGATCTGAAGAAAG
>JACBKR010005116.1:0-20199 GCA_014218235.1 Colocasia esculenta
GCCATCAACTAAATCACATCTCTAAGTCTTTGTAGTGGATAGCCCGATCCAAGGAATAATTAGATTGTACTAGAAAAGTAGTAAGATAATTACATGATAACATGTTAAGTATGAGGATAAATGGAGTTTAATTTAGTGTTTATTTTGTAGCAATGGCAGGAAGGACTCGACGTTCGAGCCTGCCCATTCAAGATGAGGAATTGAGTAGGACCGACGGAGAGCAACATGAAGTACTAGCACCTCAAGGATCGCCTGCGCCACCCCCGCCACCGTTGGCTGATTATGGTACAGTCATGCAAGGGATTGTACAAGCAATACAAACTCAAGCGCAAAAACAAGCGGCTTTTCAAACTCAGTTTGAGGCTCAGGTTCCAGCACCAGCTCAACAGGACCGTGGTTTCAGGAGGTGTATCCGTCATGGAGAGGTTCAAGAGGATGGCTCCACCCTCTTTTAAGGGGGAGAGTGAGCCGTTAGTTGCAGAAAGTTGGCTCAGGGAAATCGAAAAGTTATTCCGAGCTATCAGGTGTGCAGAGGATGACAAGATCAGTCTGGCGTAATACATGCTTCAGGAGCGAGCCGATGTGTGGTGGTCTTCCGTTCTTCGCACGCGGTTTGAGGGAGTGGAGCTAGAGGTTACTTAGGAAGATTTCGTAAGGATGTTTCAGGCCAAGTACGTTCCTGAGCATATACAGGACAAATGGAGCAGAAATTCTTAGCATTGACTCAGGGATCGATGACAGTTTTGGAGTATGAGGCTAGATTTGCAGAGTTGTCTAGATATGCACCACACATAGTTGTTGATGAGAGTCGCAAGGTAAGGAAGTTTGTAATGGGGCTTAGACCGTCAATGAGGGCCAGATGGCGGCGTTTGACCTTAGAACCATGGATGTAGCTCTAGAGCGGCGTGCAAACAAGAGAGTGAAATGGAGTTGTACTTGGCAGAGAAGAAAGCAAGACTAGAAATGTTGCCAGAACCATTTCAGCGGAAAGGAGGAAGATGAAGAAGCTCATGAAAAGACAGCAACCAACTATGGTACCAATAGATCAACCTTTCAGCCAGTAGTTTCGGCCGGCAACGAGAAGCCCGTATGTGTGCATTGTGGCAAGCGCCACGGCGGAGACGTATGTTGACGAGGTTAGGAAATGTCTCAAGTGTGGTAGCAAGAACCATCGGATTAAAGACTGTCCGAATTAGAAAAGAGGTTTGTTCCCCGAGATGTTCAAGTAGTAAGGAAGCCACCGGTAGGAATTTAGGCACCGGTCTAAGTGGACTAGAAGCGGCAACGAGATGTCATCAAGGGTACGTGATCCGATCTTCGAGGACAAAGATCTCTTTAAGGGGGAGAGGGTGTAAGGCCCTGAATTTCTTTTTCCCGCTTCTATTTTATGTATATGATGTTTACTTGTTCTTGCATAATGGCGTGCATGAAAATGGTGCATATTATAGATATAATTTTGCATGTGTATATGCGTGGATGTATATTATTATCATGAATATGAGTAATTGGCCAATTTTGTGTATAAGGTATCTATTCAAATTATGCAAGTACCATCTAATATATTGTACCTTATATTACCCCTTTCATGGATATTGTGTACGAATATATGAAGTGCATATGTGTATGTGCGCATGTATGTTATCTTATGCATGTGATAATTGTGCGTACCTAATTTTACATATGTACACCTTGGTATACTTAGGTATGCATATGTATGTTTAGTTGTAAACATTGCCCATTGCGTGGTGTAGTTAATGTGTACATTGTATTCATTACATTGCATGTACATATAGAGTGCAGTATGGTAGGTGTATTTAGTATTGTATATTGTACCCATGCTCCTCATGAATAACATGCATGTATTTTTATGACATTTAGGTGAGAATAAGCAATTAGCTAAATTGTGCATATTTACATATTAAGGAATCCCATGCATATAGTACTTAAGTAATGTTGTGCAAGTTAATCTAATTACTGGTGTGCATGTGGTATCTAGCTATTGCATACATATGTACATAAGTATGTTACATCCGTGTATGTCTGCTATATATATATGCCAAATTAGTGAGTGCATGCAAGAACTATTTTATTGAATAGATTATCCTAGCTAGCTTAAATCATATTGTCTCCTAATGATCCTTGAAACCCTTGTAATTTCTGTCACTTTATTTTGCCGCATGTTGCATCATGCTTATGTACATCACGTACGCGTAGGTAGATATCTACGTACGTATTGGCTAGTTGTGCTTATGAATGCATGTGATAATTTATATATATAAATATGGTTTGAATGCATGGTGTGATAGTGCGTATACTAGTTACATACTTTATGATATATGTTAAGTTTAACATGATTTCTGCATGATTTTAAGTTCTGGCAGAAGAGTGTCTTGGCGTCAACATGGATGGACGCCCATAATATGTCAGCGTCCATATCGACTGACGCCAACCCTATTGTAGCCGTCCATGGATGTGGACGTCAATATCCTAATTTTCTGTGCGCAACAGAGCGCAGAGGGCACTCATTGGGCCAGGCTTCTGATTGGGGAGATGTCTTCCCAACGGCTCTTACCTGTCCCTTCAGCCCCTGTGCGAGCCCCTCTTGTCCCTTAGTCTTTAAAACCATCCCTTTTGCAACCTAGAGAGCTCTCTTGGCTCTTTACTAGAAAGGAAACCCTAACTGAGAGAGAGAGGAAGGACTGACCTTGGAGGGCTTGGATCCGACGACTGAGGCGTTTTCTGGTGATCTGCTACGACAAGGAGGAAGGCCATACGTAGGAGAAGGCTTCCCTGGCGTTGGACTGCAGCCTGCAACCCCCCTACACCCAAAGCAGAGGGTTTCTGGAGGCTTCTTGGCGCTGCCCAAGGAGGGCTTCATCAGCATGAATCCGATCTTGAAGATTTATTGAGAGGCAAGTAACCCATAGATCTCAATCCTATACATGTGCCCTAGGTCCCAGCAATTTTTGTGGATTTTAAATCTTGTCCTGGACCCTCCTTTCACTTGGTATTTGGAGTTCGGTCTGTGCTGTTGCACAGACAGGAACTTGGCGTCAATACCCTTGACGCCAAGATCTCCCATCGGCGTCCAGCGATCGTGCCGTCCAAACCCTTGAACGCCAGAGGCTGCCGCTATGTTCTTCAGGATAGAACAGTGAGCTGTTCTTCCTGCTAGATGACTATTTTCGATATGTTTTCGTATGAGGATATAGTGTAAATTTATATGCTATGTAAAATACATAATGTGATGTGTGTGGAAATTTCTGCATTTTTCTGTGGATGGCATGAATTTTTAGATTATTGAAATACATGTTGGGAAAAGATGGATTATGCATGTTCATCTACTACACCTAATTCCTGAGGAATTAAATGCCCTAGATTTTTTCTATACCATGTGCATATGTATCAGTCCATGCCCTGAATTTTTGAGAATTTTTCAATGACTGTGGGATTTACTGGAATTTCTTTTTGGAAATGAAAGACATGCATAGAAATTGTAAAATTTACATTAAATTGTGTGTTGTGCAATAAATCAAGGGAAAATTTATGTGATGATGATTATGTTAGAATCAAGGTTGGGAATGGTTAAATCTGATGTTCGTGTTATGTTCCATGTTAAAGTGAATTATGAATAGCATGAAACTGAATGTTTTAATTTCTGTAAATGTAATATGATTCATAAAAATCTGAAAAATTGTATGTGCGATTATAAACCTTAAATTGACTGTGGTTTAAAATCTCATGTTATTTTGATGGCAGTAAGTAATGTTATGGATTTTTAATGAGAAAAATGACTGTGAGCATGTTAATTGTGACTTGATATGATTCAGTAAATTTCAGTATGATTAAATCTATATTAGGATTGTTTGGCAGTTGCAACAGAAGATTAAAATCGTAAATGGGACTTTTTATGTGTGAGTGTGTACATGGGACGTGAGAGAACACGTGGTGTAGGTGTGTAAAATGATTAATGTGATAAGATAACAAACATGCCCATAAGACACTACCACCCTAGATGCTTGGAGATGTACCGTAGTAATGCCCCTACGGGAAAGCTCATGTGATATATGTGATACCCTAGAGAAGGGTCTTGATAAAGTGTGTATACCCTGGCAAAGGGTCTTGTGAAATCCTGGAGGTGGACAAGTTCCACTGGTAATGGTCGGAAGGGCTTTCCCCGTTTCTGCAGCAGGAACTAAGACTTATCACTATGCCGTGATTAAGTAAGTGAATGTGAATGTGGGTGTTATGTGATCGTCTATGTGGTGGTTTGGGCTGTGTCTTGGCATTAAGTGAAATAAGTATAAGTGTGATGTGAAAAGTGATATGTGTTCATAGCACAAGGTATGTGCAAGATATGTGTAAATGTGGCACATGTTATGTGCAAAAGTGAAATGATAAGAAGTGTGTGAATGTGAAAGAGGAAAAATGGGAAATGTGTGTAAGTATTGTGTGATAAAACTAAAAGTTAGTGTATGTGAAAGCCAAGGTTTAGCATAGTTGTGTGTGTAATGAGAAAAATAGCATAAGTGTAAATGACAATAGTGTTAATGATAAATTGTTTATTGATGTGTACAAATGTGTGTGTGTATGTGTTTATGTATAAATTGTCAATTGCTAAAAGTGATGTTATCATTAGTACCAAAATGTAAGTATATGCTTTCATATCATGGAATTTGAATGATTGGATACACATGTGTTTAGTATTATGGTGTATAGTTAAAAGTGATCCCTATGTAAAGGTAATATGAATGTGATAAAATTGTATAAAATCAGCAAGCTAAATGTGAAGTAAATTGTTATGATTGCATGCGAAGTGAGTTAGAAATCATGCTAGGAGTGCCACCTATCTTGTACATGTTTCCATGGTTTAGTTGTGCAACTTTACAATGACTTGGATAAAGCATGAAAACGTGTGAATGTGTATTTTACTCATGATAATGACACCATGATGTTAGTGATCTTGTTTAGATTCTAGTTTTACATTTGTTTAGATATTGTTTAATGGAATTTGTTTAGGTTATAGCATGATCATGTATGATTTAACTGCTGAAATTTTGTTGTGTTAATTAGTAAAAAGCATGTATATATTGAATCTTAAGTTACTTGCTGAGTCTATTGCGTAGATCACTCTTGCTAAACATTTCAGGAAATTCACAGCGGAGGAGCTAGCAATAATCGAAGTGGAGTTGGACTAAAGGATTGAAGAATTGTAATTTATATTTCATAAGTATGTAATGCTACAATTGAAATTGGATTTTGTTCAAATGTACTTGGATTCGGCTATGTATTTGGAACATTTTGCACTTATGTTATCTCTTGTTGGACTATACAGACTGTGGTATGTGGATTTAAAAGTTGATGGAATGAGATTCATTTAAATTCCGTTGCATTTATTCGACTCTATTTGTGTATATCTCAGCTCATTTGTTACTTGTTGGGGTATTCTCCCATGTAGCGGCTTGCTCATCCGACGTTGGTTGGTATAACCGTATCGGTGGAAGTGGGTCGTTGCAAGAAGGATGATTGGGAGCGCCATTTACCTCTAGTGGAGTTCGCATACAACAAAGTTTTGATGCGAGTATTGGTATGGCTCCATTTGAGGCATTGTGGTAGGCCTTGTAGATCTCCTTTATGTTGGGAGGAGACCGGAGATAGGCAGTTGATCGGTCTGGAGTTAGTCCAGGAAACTTCGGATAAGGTTCAGTTGATTATGAAGAGGCTTGTTGCGGCACAAGATAGGCAGAAGAGTTATGCTGACAACAAGAGGAAGGATTTGGAGTTCGAGGTAGGTGAGCATGTTTTTAAAGATATCGCCAACCCGTGGTGTAGTCAGATTTGGCAGGCATAGTATGTTGAGCCCTAGATTCATTGGCCCGTATGAGATGATTCTCAGCGATTGGGCAACGTGGCATATGAGCTAGCTTTACCCCCAGCGTTAGCTAGTGTTCATCCTATTTTCCACATATCTATGCTCAGGAGGTATGTTAGAGATCCATCTCATATTATTAGTCACAAGCCAGTGGAGATCCAACCAGATCTTTCTTATGTGAGCAACCAGTAGCTATTCTTGACCAGAAGGTTCAGCATCTCCGGAACAGAGCATTGCGTCAGTGAAAGTTTTATGGCGCAACTTCTCGCGAGAGGAGGCTACTTGGGAGCTTGAGGATGCGTTGAAGAAGAAATATCCCCAGTTGTTTGAGTAGTTTCGGTCTAACTTCGAGGACGAAGTTTCTTTAAGGGGGAGAGGGTGTAAGGCCCTATTTTTACTCTCTTATATATGTGTTAAATTGTGATTATGTATGTGTGAGAATGTGTATATAAATTATTTTGGTCTTACTGTAAATATGTATGTATATATTATGTATATTGTAATGCATTGCATAGATGATATTATATTTAAAATATACATTGTAAATTGTACATAACTGTGTGGTGTATATAGAGTTTTCTGCAGTTTTAAGTTTTGTTCTGTCGACAGTAGGCATCCACATCTGTAGACGCAAACCCAAGTCAGCGGCACAACGATGGACGCTAACCCAGTATTGATGGCCAGTGATCTGGACGTTTACCTGCCAGATCAGATGCATTTGCAGATCAAAAAACGGCTCGGATATGTCGCCCTCTGATTAGAAACCGTTCCCCAAGGGTAACCTAGCCTACCCTCGTTGCGTCTCTGACCCTTAGCCTATGAAATACCCAGATTCCGGCCGGAGATGACCCCTTTTGACTCTTTTGTCAAAAACCCTAGTTTTCTCTGTGCGAAACCCTCACTTCATGTTCTGAGATCTCTTGACTTTACTTGACTCTCTTTGTCATTGGTTACTCTGCTTGGCAATACATTAATCATTTAAAGCTTGTTTGGCTCATGAGATTTAAGTCCTACTGAGCGTTATCGCTCAACCTGTGTTATTTGTGGTATGTTGTCAGGTATGTAGGATGATGGAGTTGCACACCAATGGGAAAGGACCAAAGTGATGAGAGACCAGGTGTCATATCGATGAAGTTAGCCTAGTATAATAGAGTCTAGTTAGATACTTGCTTAAATTTCCTTTCCAATTTAATGATGTCATTGAGCCCTATGTATTGGCTCCGAATTAGTGGTTATAATAGTCTTTATGAATATCATAAAATGAGAGTTATTCCAAGTATTGTCCATTAGTTGCTCTGAATCACTCTACTGCTTTGTGCAATGTATACTATATGTACTTTACTCACATCTCCCCGATTTATTCTGCTGCTAAATTAACGGAGCATAACACTTGGCATAGCATCCCGATGGAATTTGACACCTAGTTTAGTGAGGTTGTGGAAGGGTCTACACCTCTGTGAGTGTTGGGAGACAAATCAGTGAATGAATTGCAACCTCCCAATTATCTACGAACTTCTTTCAAATTTTTGGGAGGTGGCATATCTCATACTACCTCGCCTTTTTGGATCAATCTCATACCCCTCTTGCTCACGATGAAACCGAAAATCTTATCTGATGAAACACCAAAGATGCACTTTTTAGGGTTCATTTTTTATTGATACTCCCTTAACCATTACAGAACCCTTTCTAGAACCCCGAGATTCTCAATCATTGTTCTCGACTTACCACCAAGTCCACATATACATCGATTTAGATGTGAATCTTGTCATGGATGATTTACATCGTCACCATTTGGTAAGTAGCTCTAGCATTCTTTAACATGAAAGGTGTAAGGCCCTATATTTTTACTCTCTTATATAGGTGTTAAATGTGCTTATGTATGTGTGAGAATGGTATATAAATTATTTTGGTCTTGTTGTAGTATGTATGTATATATTATGTATATTATGTAATGCATTGCATAGATGATATTAGATTTAAAATATACATTGTAAATTGTACATCATTGTGTGGTGTGTATAGAGTTTTCTGCAGTTTTAAGTTTTGTTTATGGACCAGTAGGCGTCCACATCTGTAGACGTCGACCCCAAGTCAGCGGCCACATCGATGCACGCTAACCCAGTATTGGCGGCCAATGATCTGGACGTTTACCTCCCAGATCAGATGCGCTTGTAGATCCAGATATGTCGCCCTCTGATTAGGAAACTGTTCCCCAACGGTAACCTAGCCTACCTTTTTGTGTCTTCGACCCTTAGCTTACAAAATACCCAGATTCCGACCGGAGATGACCCCTTTTGACTCTTTTGTCAAAAACCGTAGTTTTCTCTGTATGAAACCCTCACTTCATGTTCTGAGATCCAGCGACTGGTAACTTCTTACGACATTCTTCATTGACAAGGAGGGAGTCTGAACATTGGGGAAGGCTTCTCCGACATCGGGTTGTGCTTACATCGACACAGAACCGGATCGGAGTGATTCTGAAGGCTCTTTGTCTCTGGCCGAGGGAGCCTCTTTGACCTATAACTCCATCTATGAATTTTTACAAAGGCAAGTAACCCATACCCATGGTCCATACATGTGTCTAGTAGGTCCTATGCATTTTTATGGATTTTAATCGTGTCCTGGAACCCCCCTTTCTCCAGTGTTTTGTGAGTTCTGTCTATTTTCTGCAGATAGGAACTTAACGGCAATCTTTGCTGCCGTTAATATCTGAAGTTGGCGGCGGCCTTTGTTGCCGTTAACATGGTAGGCGGCCACCCCCTTTGCCGTTTAGTTCTTCAGGCAAGAACAGTGGACTGTACTCACCTTTATGATTTATTTTTGAATTTCTGCGTATGAGGATATACTGTAACTTTTATATGTTATGTAATATATGTAGTGGATCATGTTGTGTAATTTTTGTGAATTTTCCTTAATTGTATTATTTATTAAAATTTCTAAAATGCATGTTAGACAGGTTTTATATCTTGTAAATTTGTTGTTTACATGATCCATGTGGAAATTGAGTACCATAGAAGTTCTGTAAGATGTTATAGATGTCAGTCCAGGTCACGAAAATTTGGGATTTTTCTGATATCTATATAATTAATTATGATATCTGAACTGTAAAATAGTGAATATGCATAATTAGTTTTAAATCTTCAATAAACTGTACGATGCAACCTAAATTCCTAAAAATTTCATGTGAGTGTTATAACTGTAAATACAGATCTTGAACTATTAAAAATGATTACAATACTGTCATTTCATGAACAATCGAGTTATGAGTAAACATGTAGAATCGCTATTTTAAATTCTATAAATCGTGCATAGCTCAGAAAAAAGTGAAATTCTGTAAGCATGATGTCCAACCATAAACAATCTGTGATAAAAATTTCATGTGGATTGGACAATAGTAAGTAATAATTTGTTCATTTCATGAAGAAATGACTAATTAAAGCATGTTCATTGTAATTATAGATTAACTAAATAGTTTCAACATGATTAATCTTAATCTATGGTTGATTAATATTGTTAACAGTAGTAACATAATAGGGAACCGAAACTGTGTGTATAATTGTGAATATGTAAATAATGTTTTAAATAGTGTGAAATCGTGTGTGTTTAAAATGGAAATTATGTAAACGTGCCAATGGGTGACACTGCTACCTTAGAGAGCTATGGAATAGTTCCGTAGTAAAGTCCCTACGGAAGGTTCATATGTGTGTGATGTCCCATGGGCATTGGGATAAAATCTTGGAGGTGGACAAGTACCGCTGGTTAGGGTGGAGAGTGCTTCTCCCGGTTCTGCGCAGTAACTAAGATCTATCACTTGATTGCTTAGGTGATAAGATATATGTATGCGATGTGACAAGTGTGTGTCCTTCTAGAGGTGGTTTGGACTATGTGTCATGGCATAAAATGAGATAATGGATTTTGTTTATATGTGAAATGGGCATGTGTAAAATTGTGCAAAAGATTATGTGGAACTATCAATTAATATGATAATATGTGAAATTGTGAATCGGACTACTAAATGTGTTATACCCATGTAAAAACAACAAGCTATTTATGTTTATAAATGTGTTATGAATGTGAAGTTGTACCTAGAATCCATGGTAGGATCATCTCTTTCACTATGTGTAAATTCCATGCTTATATGGTTATTGTATCATGACATAAACATGATGAAAAGCGCTTGCAATTAGAATGATAAAGTATGTGTAGAAAGCATGTGATAGCTAATTAATTCTAAATGTAAATATAAAGTATTTGGCCTATATCAAAGGTAGTAGAACAACATGTTTAGATTTTAAAAAGATTGTTAATCCTTGTTACATGAAATCGTGACTTGACTTAAAGGTAAAATGTTATATGATGTGGTATGTATATGTGTGTGGATTTGCTTGCTAAGTCTTTGGACTCACTCTTGCTTCGGCGTACATGTGCAGATATCTCTACTTCTTTAGAGGAGACAGTTAGGAGTGACTCCGAGCGTGAGGAGTAGCACCTTTGTGGAAATTTCAGTATTTTGTACTTTTCTTTCATAGTATGTAATAAATAACTTGATGTAATTCAGTGGTGGACAATGTAATTTACTTTAAATTTTCAGTTGTGAAATGTTTAGTTCCTTCTTGTACTATATAGACTGTGGATAAATGTGGATGATGGAATAAGATCTTTTATTTAGTTCTTTATTTCCGCTGTATGTGTTTATATTTGTGTACATCTCAACTTATTGTATGTGTTGGGTAAATGTCCCACTGTGGCGACGCTTTCTATATCGACGTGGGTTGGTATAACCGTACCGATATAAAGAGGGTCGTTACAAAAGGCATGACCACATAATAGTAGGTTCCCCAAGGTATAGTGAACGATGACTTCTTCTGATCTTATTTAGCAAATTTGATTTGATTATACCTTGAGAAGTCATCCATAAAGAAAAAGGTTTCATGCTCAACCGTATTATGAATGAGCACATCAATGTGAGGTAAGGGAAAATCATCCTTAAAACACACGTGATTAAGGCCTCTGAAGTCAATGCCAATTCTTACTCTACCATCTTTCTTCTGGCTAAGATAATGTTCGCCACCGAATTACGATATAAGATGACTCTAATAAATCTAGCTTTGTGGAGCTATTTGACCTCTTCTTTCATTTTCAAAGCCATTTGAGGTTAGAAACATCTTAACCACTCCCTAAGTCATGCTACTGGAGAAGCTCATGATCCTTTAATTTGTCAGCCCCAAATCTCCCTCCATCGTAACTTCGCGAGATTCACTCACCTTGGAAGGCAAAGTTATCCTCCTCCTACCCAAGATTCACATCTATCCATGGATGCCATTCATACTCATCAAGATGTGGCAGTCTATTTCTCCCCCACTGCCTCGCGAGCTCCCTCTCATGTTCCTTCTCGTCCCCAAAGCCCTTGCATTCAACCCATTCAAACTCGAACAAGCCACTCCATGGTGAGGCCCATTTACTCTCCCTGGGAACCGTCGCCCATCATTCCGCACGTATGAGTGCACCACAACCTTCTTATAACCTCACCCAAGCTCTTCTAGCCAATGTGAGTAGAATGGAGTAGCAACTAAAGAAGGTCACTGCCCCCAAAGATTCAACTAAAGTTGCTCTCCCTTCTCTACTAATACTACATCTGCCTCCCTCTGAGCTGCCCGTTTATCACTGTTACAACAGCATGGCAATCACCCATTTGTCCACCTCAAGAAGTTCATGTATGAGTCATCCTTCTGGAAAGACAACAGAAAGCCTTTGAATTCCTATTTAGAAGGTCATTGTATGGTCCTGCCTCAGAATGGTTCTACTCTTGGGAGCCATTAGATGCTGAAAACCTTGACATAGTGCAAAAATATAGAGATATGGTCCATCGATCATTGTCTATTACAGACCTTATAGTTGAGAAAATGAGAGTGGATGAAGATTTCTTGCAATATGCTGATAGATGGAGGTCGATGGTAGAAAAATTAAAAGACCCTCTATCTGAGTCTAAGCAGGTGAAAATGATCATTGCAATTGCTAACCCATAATTCAAGCATATTTTTTCCATGAACAAACAGACCATGATTGTGGAGTTTTACGAGAGAGCTAGTGTAACGTCGTGGCCATTGGGATTCGGGTTTAGTGGTTCTGGTGTCGTGCTCATGGCCAATGTGGCGCCATAGAGCCTTGGTTGTGGTTCCTCATGCATGGCATGGGTGTTGTGGGTCGGAAATTCAGACCCAATAGCCCACAAGTTCACTGGTTGTGAAAGCGCCATGGTGGGGCGTCGTGTTTTGAATGTGACAGTCTTCTGCGTCCCGTCCTCTGCACCACCTTTCTGACGCGTGGCATGTCATGTTTTTGGAAGGCGACGGTTTGGTCTATCACATTTTGAAGGCGACAGGCAGCTACATCACGTTCTTGTTTTGGTTGGGATAAGTTTGGTCCTCTGCCAAACAACACAGAGCAGTAGCTCTGTTCGACAAGGGAGGGGCTGCTGCGGTGATTTTCTGTGATATCAGATTGGAAGCTTGTGTCTTGACATGGTTTTGGCGCGTGGAAGCTGCTCGGAGTGTGTAAAACACTTATCGAGTCTCGTTCTTCGAGCTCTTCTCGTTGGTAGGGGCTTTCCTTCTCTTACTCGCGTTATTTGAATGATTTGAAGCATGTTAAGCATGAATCGATGTGTAGTTGTGTTCCTAGTTTTGTATAAATGGTTTGTAGAAGCTTGGTTTGCATGAAAATGAGGATATGAGGTGGTTTCTGTGTGAGAACCATGATACAGGGTTTCTGTCTGAGAAGACGATGGGTCGGGCTGTCGCGTTCAGGTCGTGACCCCTGGCTCTGTTGCTCTTTGCTTTGTGAACGTAGCCTGTTGAGCAGTCATGTCCTTAATGCGACGGTGGCTCTATCACGTTCTTGTGTGTGTGATCGCGGTCTGTCGGGCTGTCGTGTTTTTAACGTGACAGTAGACCCCTCATGTTCTTTTGGTCGGGGTGAATCACAAGCTTTGGGCAAAGAGGGTCCTATGTGGACCTAGCCCTAGTTACTCAATGTGGTTTTAAGATTTTTAAGTGTGTTTAATGTTAGTAACGCATGACTTAAGGTTAATAGATGGGATTATGACTATGCTAATCATGTTAATTATGTTATTATATATAGTTATGTAATTTATGTGTATCGTGGTTTATTGTCATAATGGAGGTGATGAGATGACCAATGACATGCATGGTTATAATGTGGTCATGGGGTTCATGTGTATAATGGTGTGTAGTTCCTTGGAGGCCACGGGGTGACCAGTGACAATCTAGTTATGATATGTTTATCGTGATATAAGTTTTATTGTTACGTTAAGTGATCAACGTGGCTTGTGTGTTTGCCGAGTTTGGTGGTCCAGTGCCTATTCTGGAATGCTTCTTCAGTCGGGTACCCCAGGTTCTGTGTGACCCAGGCACATTGTGGTTTGTTGTGCTCAGGGTTTGTCCCGGTACGGTGTGTACCATAGAGGTCTGTGTCGTCTTCCTGGACACCCTCACTCTTGTGTTTGAGTTGTACGTCCGGCTGAGAGAATGACAGTAATAGGGCAGTGACTTGTGTGTTGTGGGTGTACTCGGTTGCTTGTAGTGCTCTCGTGATTGGGGGTACAGACACCAGTCGACATACTGTGTAGCAACCCAGAAAATTCAGTATTTAAAAAAAAATCGAAATAATAAATTTCTATAAAAATGATATAATAAAAAACATACGCACCATTATCGTATGTGCAAAAACACATCTAAAATTTTCATAAAAATTATAAATCAACCCCAGACATTATTCCTAAGTGTTCCACGAAGAAATTCATGCAATGAAAAATCCAATTGGCCAAGCATATGTCACAACGTGACTAATTATCTAAATTAGGAAACTAAGTCGGAAAACTATTAACACGGAAATATAACGGGCTCATAAATTAAATGAACATGTCAGAGAGACCTCCAACATCGGGTATTGATGACCATTATCGAAATTGGAACAATGGACCTCTCATAGTCCATGAATAAAATGAAGTAAGAAAATGTAGAAAAAATTGTAACTCTATTATTCCCTAATTAAAAAGAGAAATCCCAAAGATAAAAATCAATAAATAATGGACTTTGTTAAATAGACCATATAAAATTTATTGGGCCATAATAAGGATTTTTAAAAGAAGAATAATAGGAAATACCCTAAATTCGTAACTAAATTATTACTTAAATAGAAAAGGAGAATTTAATGCATTAATAGGAAGTTTGAGTTAGAATTGGATTCCTAAACCTACCCTAATAGGTTGGCCATGAATTTAACTCCCATCCTAACCCAAATAGAAGTGGAAAGCTTGGATGGAAGTTAAGAATAGGAAATTCGGAATTTAATAGGAGTTAAAGTACTATTAGGAAATAGAAACATGGGAGGCATAAATACTCTCCAATCTTTCCATGGTCGGCCCAAACACGTTGCTGGGACTTGCTGGACCTGGAGGAGAGGCCAAGGAGGAGGAGAATTCGTGAAGTTAATCACATGATCTATCTTTCCATGATTTTCTCTTACACTTGCACTCACTTTGAACCATCCTATATGGCTTAACTTGGCATGAAAATTGTCACATGGACATCTAGCAATTTATTTCAAATATATATATTATTGCCCTATTTTAAATGAACTTGTCTTCGTTTCTCGCGATGTTTCGGGAATACCATTATCGATGCTCCACTGTTCTAGAATACCTCTAGAACACCGGGCACTTGTTTCTATACACACTCTCTCTTGACTTGGACGAAATCTCCGTCGGATACTCCTTCTGCCGGACTAGTGAGTCTTTGCTCAAGGCCTCCGTAAGTCTCCTCTATCCATGGATTCCCACATGGTCGACGAGCTGGTTGTACCCTAACACCTATGATACACTCTAGGGATCAGCAAGATCCAAACGGCCTTAGTTGCTCTCGCTCTTATCTTGAATCACGCCGGACCTCTGGACCTGTGCATAATGGGCCAGCGAAAGGGTGGTGTTCCACCTGATGGCCAACACCGTACGCGCATGTTGAGCAACTGTTACTATCGCTCGTTACTCGACTTTCATGTGCAATGACCATAAGATCTCATCTATACACTACTCGCTCATCTATTCATGATCACTCTAATATGTCGTCTATCTCGTCTATTCATCAAGTACTCTCTTGGTACCCTTTGAGCTATGTGGCTCCTATTGTTTTGTACTCTTCATGACTGTCTAGTGCTAAAAAGGGGTCTTGTGACTGTACTGACTTGAATGCATACTGTTCAGGGCACAGAGAGTGTCCGAGGGGCTCCAATCTAGTCCTGGGGAAGAGAGCCACCCGAAAATACCTGCAGGGGCTATAGACGGTGTTCTGCATTGCACCGGTTCTGACTGACTATTCTAAAATTAGCTAGACATCTGACGGTTACACTGTTACTGTTAGTCTGTTAAATCAGACATACTGCACTGTTACTGCACTGCCATTGACTGTTACTGAACTTTTATTGAGCGACTACTGTCGTACTCTCCACTTGCTCTACTTGATACTCGCTCTCTCGAGTTATTGCGTGCTAGCGCGACTTGATCGCATTAAAAGTGCTATATTCTCTCGTTGTCTATTGATGACAAAAGTGCTATATTCTTTCTCGACTATCTACGGATAACCAAGTGCCATTACTATTTCGATTGATGAAAGTTAATCAAAAGTGTTATACTATTTCGATTGATGAGAATTAATCAAACGTGCAATTTACTCTTTACATGACCATTTACTATCTCTCTTCTTGCTATACCTATCGCTTGCTATTCTTGACAACGTCGTTACTTGCTATTGTTGGTATCGTTTCTGTCTTCACATGACTTTAATCATCGTGCTATACTTGATTCATCTATTATTTGAACCATGTTACTTGTGTTATTACTTTGTCGACTTTACATGACTCTCTCTATGATTAGTTACTCTGCCTTTTAAAGCACTAATTATTTAAAGCCTGCTTGACTATTGAAATTTAAGTCCTTCTGGGCGTTATCGCTCACCTTCGTTATTTGTTATTGTGTCTCAAGTAAGTCGAACAATGACGTTACGCACACCAATGGGACAGGGCCAGAGTGATGAGTGACCTAGAGTCAAATGACGAAGTTACCCTAGCACCATTGGAGTCTAGTAGTTATTGCTTTAGATTTCTTTTCAAATTAATGATGTCAATGAGCTCAATGTAGTGGCTCTGAATTACTGGTTTTAATAGTCTTAGTGATTTTATAATGAAATCAAGAGTTTATTTCAATTATTGTTCATTAGACACTCTGATGTTTGCGAATGTATGCGCAATTTACGTTACCATACTCGTTGTTTGCATCTCCCTCTGATTTATTCCGGTGCTAAATTGGAGGTGCGTTACAGTTGGTATCAGAACCTAGGATGTCCTTAATAAGATATTTTAAGTCTAGGATGTTCTAGGTGAACTGCCATGACCATGTCTAAGTCAACCACCATACCTATGTGAGAGATTGGGTAAAGCTTGGGGTTATGGTAGGAGCTTAACTATATGTATAAGCACCCTAAGTTTAAGAAGGGAATTAATAAGTATTATTTCTCACAGGAACTAGAGGAGATGGCTGGCGAGCATGCGCAAATGCACGAATTACAACAGACCGTACAAGGGGTTAACTCAAGCCCTTAACAACGTGATTCAAGCAAGAGCAAGAAATGGGGCAGAAGACTTATATGGGAACTTAATTTCAACGAATAAATCCCCCTAGGTTTAATGGAACTCCGGATCCCGATGAAGCTGACAATTGGGTGAAGGCAATGGAACGGAACATATGATGGTGTAGAATGTGGTTTCTATTGACACTCTGAGCTTGTGTGGAGCGAGGATAGAACCGATTCGGCCTTCTGTAATCACAATCACTGCATCTGACAACATCAATAGGCTGCCAAAAGGGGTGATCACACTAAACTCAGGCTTGGGTCCATCCATGATTGAAACAGAGTTCCACATTCATGACATGGATCCAACCCGTAGGATATACTGGGCAGGCCATACATTCAGGCCCTTTGCATCGTCCCCTCCACAAATCATCAGTGTCTAAAATTTCCATATAAAGGGTATGTCATGAAGGTCACAAGTAGGCTGATGATTCTAGAGGTTGTTGTTGTAACAAATACCTGCATTCCTTCAATCTGGCCTAGTGACAAGCCGCTCATGTCTTTATTAGACATGTGTGATAGGCAGCAACACATAATAAATCACATGCAATTACTGATAAAAGACATCTAATGAGTGATGAGGTAAGTGAAGGAAAGCAAGATATACCCTTTGAGAAAGGGTTTACTATTGATAGGATCTGGGCCGGCCTCTTCTCCCTTAGCACATCGCCAATTATCATTCTGGCTGGCACGTGACCCACTTTCTTACACTGTGATATTCCCCAAGTACCGATGCCCTTATTTTCCATCACTTTGTAAACAACTGAGTAGATGCTCACCATTATTTCCCCAATCTCCCAACTGTTAAGCATACGCTCATTTTCTCTTTTGCTAATCTTGCAACTTCCCCTCATTTAGTCTTTGTCTTAAACAAAAACCTTAAAAATAAAAATAACCATAAAAAATGCCAATAGGCAACTCCTAATTCAATCGTCTTCATTAAGGAGACATCATACCTTGCTCTTGAGTGTGCTTTGACCTACGGGCCACCCATCCACGGTTCTCTGACCGATCTCTTATTTTCTCCCTCTTTAAAGGGACCTCCTTTTTATTCTTCTGTCGTTTTTCTCCTTCACCTCCTTCTATAGGTTCAAGTAGTCAAATAAGGGAGTCTAGTAATAGTTTAGGTCAAGTTAATGAGAGTCTAGGGGTAGTACCTAAGAGGAAGTCCAAGGGTAGGTGGGTTCCTCATAGGTTCGTGGCCGATCTAATCCATATGTGCAGGGCATGCATAAAAATCCAAATTTTCTTAGAAGATCCCTTACTATTGTCAGATATTGAATGTGAGGAGTTATGCTTCATTAATGACGGGTTCGGTTACATGAGATCATTAATGGTCAAGACCCAATGGAAGAAGGGGATGAAGAGTTTGAGGATGAGGACAACTCATTCGCGAGTGGAACAAGGAGATTTGATGAACTGTCGGCTGCTGTAGAAGAAACCACCAAAGAGATCACCTAGGAATTGAAGAAAACTATAGGACCATCCTCATTAGCAATAATTTGTCACCATTTGAAGAGGGGAATAATTAAGGTTCTCAGGAAGTACAAGGACACGCATGCTTGGACTATGAGGATATATCAGGATTGGAGTATGTGCTTATTGAACATCATCTTACACATAAGTCAGGTTCCATCACAATCACGCAGTGGTTAAGACATTTCCACCACCAAATGGCTTTGAAAAGAGGTCACCAAGCTCCACAAAACTAGATTTATTAGAGTTACTTTATATCCTAATTGGGTGGCAACCATCATCCCAGTCATGAAGAAAGATGGGAGGGTCAGAATTTGCATTCACTCCAGGGTCCTCAACTGTGCATTGTTGGGTTGAATGTATATTCATATCATTTCCCTCCTATTTTGATGATGACAAGAGGTAATTTTAAAGCAATTCAATTGAAAAATGTCAAAAACATCATACCTGAAATCAATGTTCAAAAAGCATATTTCAAATCACATTTATCATTGATGTTCATGATAAACCATTTAACTAATGATATATGTGTTTAATTTTCAGGTACAAACATTTTTATGCAAAAGATGTGTCGACACACCCATCACTGGTGTCGACATAACAACACAGATTCAAAGGGAAAATGTGTAAAAATGTTGAGACTGTGTCGACACGAGTCAAGAGTGTGTCGACACGAGTTGCAGTTTTTCAGAAATCAGTCCACCCAGTCGACACACTCTTAGAGCAGGTCGACACTGGACCCCGTTCACAGAACAAGCTATTTGTAGATTCCAGGAATAAGTGTACTTAGGTCGACCTCACCATCAGGGCAAGTCGACACTAGATCCCGCTCCCAGAACAGCTGTTTTCAGAACCAGGATAGCAGGTCGACACTAGATCAGTTCCCAGAACAGTCTGTTTCAAGATT
The DNA here is from genome assembly GCA_014218235.1 of Colocasia esculenta. Classification (NCBI taxonomy): domain Eukaryota; kingdom Viridiplantae; phylum Streptophyta; class Magnoliopsida; order Alismatales; family Araceae; genus Colocasia; species Colocasia esculenta. The sequence goes on from JACBKR010005116.1 coordinate 18,959, forward strand.
TGGGCAGTGTGTCGACACCACCACTAGGGCAGGTCGACACACTACGGAAAGTTTGCAACTTAAAATGGATGGCTGCCACGTGTCAGCCCAGGCCGATGGGGAATCAACCTTGGATCGTGTGCCCTTATACCTAAAAGGTATCTTTGGACTCTTTGGGTATAAAAGGCCCTTTATTGGTCCTCCATCAAGAGAGAGACCCAACAAACCTCTTAGAGCCTCCTGAAAAGTTCCTGGCGGCCACAAGAGTTCGTGTCTCCCTCCTCTGCCTTCCTGAGTTTCCAGAAGACCTCTTATCACCAATTCAAGGTGTGAGAATTGGGGTTTGATCTTTGAAGAAGCCTCTGAAGCATCCCAAGGAAGCAGATCAAGTAGAAGCCATCGTTGGAGAAGAATTCAAGGAAGATCCAACCTCCCAGATTGCAGAGCATCGTCTTGGACTTCAAGTTTGCAAGCTTCTTCCCAATCCAAGCTTCTACAAGGGAGTACACTTGAAGAACGAAGTCATTCAATACATTTTACTGTACTTCTGTTCTTCTGAGATATCTCTTGAGATTATGCAAGTGCTTCTGCATAATTCTCATTAGTGTTCTCAAATTTCGACTAGATCTGTTGCTAGAAGATCTATGTCTTGAGTTGGTGTCTAGCAACCATTGTGTGAGCATTGTGCTCAAGTTGTGTGAGCATTGTGCTCAGGTTGTTGTGAGCCGTCGTGCTCAGTTTGAGTTCTCTAACTCAAGAGTGTGTTGAGCAGTCTTGCTCAGTTGTTCTAGAGTAGTCTTGCTCTAGAAGGTGTGTGAGTTGTAAGCTCTCTAGTGTTGGAGTTGTCAGGCTCCAGTGGGTGTGTTACCCAGTTGTGTTTAGTGAATCCTCACGGTTGTGAGGGGTGGATGTAGGAATCACATGGGTGATTTCCGAACCACCTAAAAATCTCTGTGCACTTGTCTATTTGTGGTTTGATTAATTCATCCGCTAGATGCTTGCATAGGATCGGTTTTACTCACTTAAACAACTTATTTCACATCTATTTTTACCAACTCACTCTAATCATATCAGATCTGTGACTTTTCACAAATAAAATTGCCTCTGATTCTAAAGTGTTTTTAAAATTGTTTAAGCTTCGCAAAAGTGGCTTAGATCTATTCACCCCCCCCCCCCCCCTTCTAGATCTTTTCCACACATTCTCCTCGATCCTTCATGCATATCCTAAGGATGATTTCCCCTTGCATCATATTGATAAGCTT
>JACBKR010005117.1:0-20138 GCA_014218235.1 Colocasia esculenta
AAGCTTTCCCTCGGGTTCTAGGTCGAAGTAGCCACCAGTCTGAAGTTGGGGAAGCCTTCCCCTACGTCCACACTATCCTCCAGTTGCAATAGCTTGCAGGGAGAAGCTTCAAACCGCCGGATCAAAGCTTGCAAAGGTCAGTCTTTCTCCTGTTCTTAGCTAGGGTTTCTTTCTCTCCTTGCAAAGAGCCAAGAGAGCTCTTGCAGGTTGCAAAGGGGTTGTTTTTATAAGAGAGACCTTCTGTCTCACGCAGGGCCTGATGTGAAGGCTGAGAGCGTTGGGGACATCTCCCCAATCGGTGAGCAAGGCAAACCCGGATTTCAGAGTTTGCTGCGCACAAAGTTCAGATAAGTAGACTCCCACATAGATGGCCGTCTACTTAGTTTGGCGTCCATCGATATGGACGTTGACTCATCATAGACGTCCATCCATGTTGACGCCAATTTGCTCTTCGGCCAGAGCTTAAACCCATGCAGAAAACCCTATGTACACTATGGCTATGCATGCAATACATATAGTATATATAACACACTACCACACCATGCAATCATCCACCTATTTACAATTAATTTACACATGCATACGTAAGTATACCAGATAACATCGTACATAAGTATCTACATACGCATACATGATATATATATACACAACATGACTCACACACAATAAATAAATAACAACCATTTCGAGGGCCTTACACCCTCTCCCCCCTTAAGGAAACTTCGTCCTCGAAGTTTAAACAATACTACTCGAACAAAGAGGATACTTCTTCCTCATCGCATCCTCAAGCTCCCAAGTAGCCTCCTCTCGCGAGAAGTTCCGCCATAACTTTTACCGACGTAATCCTCTTGTTCCGGAGATGCTGAACCTTCCGGTCAAGAATAAGCTACTGGTTCTCCACATACGACAGATCTGGCTGGATCTCCACTGGCTCGTGACTAATCACATGAGATGGATCTCGAACATACTTCCTGAGCATAGATACGTGGAAAACGGGATGAACACTAGCTAAAGCTGGGGGTAAAAGCTAGCTCATATGCCACGTTGCCCAATCGTCTGAGAATCTCATACGGGCCAATGAATCTGGGACTTAACTTACTATGCCTGCCAAACCTAACGACACCTCGAGTAGGTGAAATCTTCAAAAAGACATGCTCACCCCACTTCGAACTCCAATTTCTTCCTCATGTTGTCGGCGTAGCTCTTCTGCCTATCCTGCGCTGCAACAAGCCTCTTCCTGATAAGCTGGATCTTATCCGAAGTCTCCTGAACTAACTCCGGACCCGATCCAACTGCCTATCGCCGTCCTCCTCCCAACATAAAGGAGATCTGCAAGGGCTTCCATACAACGCCTCAAATGGAGCCATACCGATGCTCGCATGAAAACTGTTGTTGTATGCGAACTCCATAGAGGTAAATGACGCTCCCAATCATCCTTCCATCCAGCACACCGCCCTCAACATATCCTCGAGCGTCTGGATAGTCCTCTCGGACTGTCCATCTGTCTGGGGATGAAACGTCAAACTGGCTTCAGCTCCGAACCTAAAGCATCCTGAAGACCCTTCCACAACTCGAAGTAATCTCGGATCTCGATCCGAATGATCGACTTCGGCACACCATGCAATCTAATAATTCTACTGACATATAATCTAGCAAGCTCTCTATTGACCGCTTTCTTCATAGGCAAGAAATGCACAGTCTTCGAGAATCTATCTACGACTACCCAAATCGAGTCATTGCCCCGTCTAGATGAGGAAAACCCGAAACAAAATCCATAGTGACAGCTTCCCACTTCCATACTGGGATCCTCCATCTTCTGCATGAGACCAGATGGTCGCTGCCGCTCGGCTTCAGTTGCTGGCATACCAAACACCGGGATACATAATCTGCTACATCCCTCTTCATGCCAGACCACCAAAAGGACCTCTTCAAATCCTGGTACATCTTGGTGTTACCCGGATGAATAGAGAATCTCGACCTATGAGCCTCTGCTAATACATGCTCACGGACATCTACAATAGCAGGAACACAAACTCGGTGATGGAATCTAATCACGCCATCCTCATCACGAGCAATGCCTGCCTTGCCACTAACTCTTGGAGTCTAGGGTCGGCTTTTTGTTGCTCGATCACCTCATCCAACACCGAAGACCTAAGAGACAACTGAGCCACAAAAGCCTGACAAGGGCTCTAACTCAGCCATCGCACACGCGCATCCTCCAACATCTTCCAATCCTGCTGGAGAGAAGACCTCTTCCTACTAAGAGCATCCGCTACGACATTCGCCTTTCCTGGATGATACTGAAGGTCGAAGTCATAGTCCTTTAAGAACTCAATCCATCTTCTCTGCCTCAGGTTTAATTCCTTTTGGGAGAAAGATATTTCAAACTCTTATGGTCAGTAAACACCTCAAATCTGACACCATAAAGATAGTGCCTCCAGATCTTTAGTGCATGAACCACTGCGCAAGCTCCAAATCATGAGTCGGATAGTTACGCTCATACTCCTTCAATTGGCGAGAAGCATACGCCACTACCCTTCCTTGCTGCATTAGCACACAGCCTAAGCCAATCCGAGATGCATCCGTGTAAATGGCAAAGCCTTGGACCACTAGGTAATACCAATACCGGAGCGGAAGTAAGCTTAGCCTTCAATAACTAGAAGCTACGCTCACATGTCTCGGACCACACAAACTTCACCCCTTTCTGGTAAGCTGAGTCAATGGGGCGGCGATGGATGAAAATCCCTCAATAAATCGCCGATAGTAACCAGCCAAACCCAGAAAACTACGAATCTCTGAAGGGGTCTTGGGGTCTCCCAATCCATAACTGCCTGGACCTTTGCTGGATCAACTGCTACACCAGCACCGGAGATAACATGCCCAAGAAAATGAACCTCGCGCAACCAGAAATCGCACTTGCTGAATTTAGCATACAGCTTATGCTCACGAAGAACCTCTAACACTACCCTCAAATGCTGACGGTGTGTGGCCTCATCCGGAGAGTAGACCAACACGTCATCAATAAATACCACAACAAAGCTATCTAAATACGGCCTAAACACCCTGTTCATGAGATCCATGAACGCTGCAGGGGCGTTGGTCAATCCGAAAGGAAGAACCAAAAACTCATAATGTCCATAACGGGATCTAAATGCCGTCTTGGACACATCCTCTCTAATCCTCAACTGATGATAACCAGATCGCAAATCAATCTTAGAAAAGACTGATGCATCTTGCAACTGGTCAAACAAATCATCAATCCGAGGTAAGGGATACATGCTCTTCACTGTCACTTGGTTTAGCTTTCTATAATCGATGCATAACCTAAGTGACCCGTCCTTCTTCCTTACAAATAATACAGGTGCGCCCCAAGGTGAAACGCTAGGGCGAATAAATCCCTTATCTAGCAATTCTTGCAACTGCCTCCTTAACTCGGCTAACTCCGCAGGTGCCATCCGATATGGAGCCTTCGAGATAGGAGAGGTGCCCGGAAGCAACTCTATGGTGAACTCTATCTCTCTATCGGTGGCAATCCAGACAAATCATCGGGAAAGACGTCTGGAAAATCTTGCACTACCTCGATCTCTGCAAGAGTAAGTGACTCACCAGCCTCAGGTACTAACACTTCGCTGGCAAGAAAAGCGTCACAACCCTTGTTTACCATGCGCATCGCCTTCATGGCAGAGATGACCAACTTTCCCGCCAAGTTTCTTGGCAAGGGATGAGAGAACTCGTCCTCACCAGGAATGCGGAAAACAATCCTCTTCCGACGACAATCTACTAACGCATAGTGCTCCTCTAGCCAATCCAGACCAAGAATAGCATCATAGTCCTTCATCTTTAGCAAGAAGAAACACCCTTCTAGGACTCTATCCTCAATACACACAGGTAACGACGGAATACACCCAGTCGATACCGTACCCGCGGGTGTGTGTACAGACAACGGGACTTCTAAATCCTCAGACTCTACGCCTGACTCTAGAGCTAACTGCCTAGCAAACCGCTCGAAAATGAACGAGTGAGTGGCACCCGTATCAAACAAAACCGAGCGTGCACACCTAGAAGTAAAACCGTACTTCGGTGACATGTTCCGCCTGCTCGGCATCCTCTCGTGCTAGGGCAAACACTCGAGCTGGGGCTCGAGGCCTTCCTGGTCTTCCTGTAGCTGGCGCTGCTGCTGCTACCATGCTGGGGTTAGCGCTCCGCGCTGGACTCCCTGCTGAAGTCTCGGACAATCCTTGATCTTGTGGTCGCTGCTCCCGCACTTCAAGCATTTTCCCGCTACCATCCAACACTATGTACCACCGTGTGTCTTCCCGCAATGGGGACACTCCTTTTCACACCAGGGGAACGTTGAGAAGGCTAAGTACTGCGGCTGCCACTGGACGCTGTGGTGTCTGGTACACTGCCTTCTTCTTGTCCTGCCGCTGGAAAGTAGCTGCAGGCCTCTTCTCCTTTAACGGTCAGACATTGCCGTTAAGTTCTTCAGGACAGAACAGGAAACTGTTCTGCCTTATACCTAATTTTCGAAGTTTTGCGCATAAGGATATAGTGTAAATTTTACGTGTTATGTAATACAGTTAATAGAATGCGTTGTGAATGTTTGATGAATTTCTGTAAATAGTATGAATGGTTACATTTGTAAAAAAATGCATGATAGATAAGACCTGGTTATGTTGGTTTACTGTTACATGATTCGTGAGGAATTTGAATGCCATAAATTTTCTAGACCATGTCAATCATGCTCTGCAAATTTGGGAATTTTTCCATGATCATGTGATTTATTACAATTTCTGTACTGAAAATAGAAAGCAAGTGTAGATCCTTGTAAAAATCACAGTAAATTGTACAATGTGAGATAAATTCAGGGAAAATTTATGTGATAATGTGCATGTAGGTATAGGTCTGTAAATTGTCAATTCCGACATTTATGTTGTGCTTCCATGATAATCGAATTTTTAATGGCATGTGAATGAGTATTTCATTTTCTGTAAATTCTGTGTAGTTCAGAAAATATGAAAATTTTCATGTGTGGTCAGGAACCTGTAAGCAATGTGTGGTTAAATTTTCATGTGATTTGGATAACAGTAGAGTATATCGTGAAATTCCATGTGGAAATGAGTTATTAATGCATGCTATCTTGATTAGGGTTTGATTATGTATTTTCAACCTGATTAGAGTAAATTTCTGAGTGGTTAAACTCTGCCAAACAGTAGTACCATGATTTAGGAAAACAGAGCCATGTGCATGAATGAGAAAATGTAAGTCATGTGTTCAATGGTGTGAGAACTATGTGTATAATAAACGGAAAAAGAATTATTTAATTATATACAAATTTTGTGATTAACAAAACTCTAACAATTATTTCTAACAAGTTTTTATGAAGTTCATCCACAGGGAATAAATCGAGTCTAATCTGTAAGTAATTCTTACACTATATCATCTAAAGTTCAGAGCATGCATTTCCTCTAAGTCCATATCAATTTCCTTTATGGCATAACGATTTCATAAGAAAAAAGAACGATTCTATCGCTATAACGATTTCATCTTATAACGATTTGATAAGTAAGTATGAACGATTCTATCGCCTCAATGATTTCGTAAGTGAAACATCGATTTTGGTCTCCACAATGATTCATAATGAATCATCGATTTCGATCTCACAACGATTCGTTAAGTGAAACAACGATTTCGGTCTCACAATGATTCGTTAAGTGAAACAACGATTTCGGTCTCACAACGATTCATTAAGTGAAATAATGATTTCGGTCTCATAATGATTTCGTAAGTGTAACATCGATTTCAGTCTCACAACGATTTCGTAAGTATAACATCGATTTCGGTCTCACAACGATTTCATAAGTATAACATCGATTTCGGTTTCACAACGATTCATAAGTGTAACAACGATTTCGGTCTCATATCGATTTCGGTTTCACATCGATTTCATAAGTAAAACAACGATTCAGTCATCGGTTTCTTAAGAGAAACAACGATTTGATTGTTGTAACGATTTGATAAGTAAAACAATGATTTGATTGTTATAACGATTCGATAAGTGAAAACATCGATTGCTTATATCTGTACAAGATTTGCTTATATCTGTACAACGATTTGCTTATGTTCTTCAGTAGAAATCCCTTGCAGAAGTTTGGATTGAGAGATCCTTTGATGCTTTGATTCCTTGGGCGATGCTCTGCTACAATTGCCTCTGAATCACCCTCGAATTCTCCTCAATTGCTTGCTTTTGCTGGATCTGCTCCCTTGAGAGATGTTTCAACCTCTTATTCAGAGATCTATTTCACCTTCTTGTGCTTTTCCAAGGATGTAGATGGGTCACCGAGCACCAAGAGGAGCAGAAGTGGGAGAATCCTCCTTCTTGCCGCCAAAAGCTTTTGCTGGAATGTTCTGGAGGACTTCTGCAGCTTGGGGGCCAATTGGTGGGGTATTTATAGCCCAACATGGCCAATGGTACCCTTGGAGTGCGTGGGCACATGATCCAAGACCAATCCCATTGATCCCTAGGAGGCCACGTGTCCAGATGGATCTTAAGATGAAAATTCAGCCGGAGTGTGTCGACACTGCCACTGAGTGTGTCGACACACTGTCCCAATTGCGCAAAAAGATCTTCTGGGAGATGGGTCTAGTGTCGACACTGCCACTAGCTGTGTCGACACACTGTCCCAGTCAGACAACTGGGTCTTTTGGAGATGGGTCTAGTGTCGACACTGCCACTGGCTGTGTCGACACACTGTCCCAGTCAGCAACTGGGTCTTCTGGAGACTGGGTCTAGTGTCGACACTACCAGGGACTGTGTCGACACACTGGACCCTATCTTCATGAAATTGCTTCAGGGAATGATACCCAGTGTCGACACCATCAATGGGTGTGTCGACACTACCATGATAAGAATTGTATGTCCCTGAGAATTCAACACATAAACCATTAGTACAAGATATTATCATCAAGGTATGTGATGTAATGTGTTTGGAAACATGCTTTTGAGCATTGTTATTACATAAGTGATGTATGTAACATGTTCCATCCATTAGGCATTAAAATCACAACATGTCATCATCAAAACTATGAGGAGAAATATATTAAATTCACACTCAACCCAATAATGAGCACATGCACTTTCTTGTGTCTTATACTGCTGTTGTTGTCTTTTATATTCTTACTGGACACTTGTATGAAATATCCCTTGCGAGACTTCGGTCCGATCGCGGGAGGTGAACTTGGATATGGAGCCTTATTGGGTATAAATATCCATGGCCGTTACAATACACCTCTTACCCGGATCCTGAAGGAACAATTCGTCCAAGGACCCATCCAACCAGAGACAAGGGAGCCTGTCGTGGAAGAAGTGCCTGATTCAGAAAGCGAGGAAGAAGAAGAGGTGGATGAGGTGGAGGTGTTTTGTGAGGACTTTGACCTTCTATCACTCTTTGGTTCCAATTCTGATTTTCCACCTTCATCTCCATCTCCAGCTCTATCCTCTCTCTCCTCAACTAGTGTCTTCTTGGCACACGAGTGTCTTGCCCCAACTACTTTCCTTCCTCTTATGCTCCACCCCATCCTACCTCCATCACTCACCTGGCCGGTCATGACACCTTCGAGTCAATAGCTTATGGTCCTTAGCCATGACTCCCTAAAAAAAACCATCAATTTTCAAGGGTGGGAATGTGAGGTCTCCATCGAGCACCCTTCCTCTGTGGAGTCTCCTCCAATCGGCCAGGGTTGACTCTATTCAGCTTGAACATCGATTCTCGCCCATCTAGGGGACTTCTCTTGTATATGGTCCTATACATTGTCGCATAGACTTAAGTCTAGGGTCAGTCTAGGTTTAGAAGAGTCTAGTCCCTCTCAGACACGCATCCCCAAGGAGAAGGGTAGGCAAGTTCCCGTTCGATTTCTAGCTTTGGCTGAGAGGTGTTCTAAGTTAAGTCAAGTCCCAGAATTTCTTGAGGAACCTGCCCTTGTAGAAACACATTTTGTAGAAGAAGATTCAATAGATGATGGTTTAGGTGTGTATCTGCTAGATGCTGATGAAGAAGATGAGCAAGAGGATCTTGGGTCAAGAGAAGAGGACCCAGTGAGCTCTTATGTGGATGGTACCAAGAAGTTTGATGAGCCAACCATGGCTGTGGATGATCCAACTAAAGAGATCAACCTTGGCACTGAAGAATCCCCAAAGGTAGTTTTGATTAGTGCCAACTTGAGTGTAGAAGAAGAAGACACTATTGTAGCTATTCTTAAAGAATTTTTCGACGGCTTTGTCTAGTCCTATGAAGACATGCTAGGGCTTGACACCTCTTTGGTCTTAAAATCCAACGCAATGGCTGTCAAACAAAAGCTAAAGAGGCTGCACCCTAAGCTTGTACTCAAGATCAAAGAGGAAGTTGATCGTTGCATAAAGCCAAATTCATTAGGATTGTGCTTTATCCGCAGTGGGTACCTAACATCGTCCTCGTGATGAAGAAGGACGGTAAGGTTACAATCTACATAGATTTCCGTGACCTTAATCGTGCTTTCCCTAAGGACGATTTTCCTCTTTCCCTCATAGATGTCCTAGTGGACGATACTACCGATCTTGAGATGTTGTCATTCATGGATGGTTTCTTTGGGTACAACCAGATCCGTCTGGTGGGGGAAGACCAGGAGAAAACTTCTTTCACCACTCCTTGGGGGACCTATTGCTATGTCATGATGCTCTTCGGATTGAAGAATGCGGGAGCAACCAACGGCAGCATCGTCTGCCGCCAACTGAGGATCTTAACGGCTAGGGATCTTGTCGTCAAGTTCCTGTCTGTGCAAAACACAGATCGAGCTCTGAAGAATGGGTGAATGTGGGGATCCAGGACACGAGGAAAATCTCATAAAATCTTTAAAACCTACTGGACACATACATGGACTACGGGGATGGATTACTTGCCTTTTACAAAATCTCCAAAGGGATCAAAATAGGTGATAAAGCTCTCCTTGGGCAGTGCCAAGAAGTCTCCACAAAAGCTTTCCCTCGGGTTCTAGGTCGAAGTAGCCACCAGTCTGAAGTTGGGGAAGCCTTCCCCTACGTCCACACTATCCTCCAGTTGCAATAGCTTGCAGGGAGAAGCTTCAAACCGCCGGATCAAAGCTTGCAAAGGTCAGTCTTTCTCCTGTTCTCAGCTAGGGTTTCTTTCTCTCCTTGCAAAGAGCCAAGAGAGCTCTTGCAGGTTGCAAAGGGGGTTGTTTTTATAAAGAGAGACCTTCTGTCTCACGCAGGGCCTGATGTGAAGGCTGAGAGCCATTGGGGACATCTCCCCAATCGGTGAGCAAGGCAAACCCAGGATTTCAGGTTTGCTGCGCACAGAAGTTCAGATAAGTAGACGTCCACATAGATGGCCGTCTACTTTAGTGTTGGCGTCCATCGATATGGACGTTGACTCATCATAGACGTCCATCCATGTTGACGCCAATTTGCTCTTCGGCCAGAGCTTAAAACCCATGCAGAAACCCTATGTACACTATGGCTATGCATGCAATACATATAGTATAATATACACACTACCACACCATGCAATCATCCACTATTTACAATTAATTTACACATGCATACGTAAGTATACCAAGATAACATCGTACATAAGTATCTACATACGCATACATGATATATATATACACAACATGACTCAACACACAATAAATAAAATAACAAACAATTCGAGGGCCTTACATTTTGGGACAAAGTGTCAACATGAAACTTGTTGGGAACATGGAATAGAAGAGAACTATGGTTTTGGAGTCATTAAAACGGCCTCGGGTGCGATAAATCCTCATGACATAAAACCCGATTAACGTGCGTGACTTTGGCAAAACGCTTATAACTCGAGATATACTCAATGAAATTTGATGAAACCACTTGGACATGAAAGTAGACTCGATGCTCTACACATTGGTATATGATTTATCAGTATTTGGCCCGAGATCACCTACCTTTTGGGTTGAAGAGGTCACATTTTCCAGAAAACCCCGTTCAGACCACTTGGAGGAGAACGCTTACTGCACCCGATCTACTGATTAAAAATAGGCAAACCAGTGGGATTAGGAACTAGACTCGACCCTCTTTCCAGGGGTATAAGTCTTGCACAATTTGGTTAAGGTTTGGCCTACTTTTGGTCGACTCCAAGGAGAGCTGTCTGCACAAGTTGATGTAGACGCAGCAGAGAAGAAGCTCCGAGTTGGGGCGGTTTCCTCCTCCTTTGGGTGCTCAAGAACAGCCTCCCATGACCCCAACAATGTGTAAACTTGTCCCCTAGGGTTCACAGCATGTATATATGCATCTAGGTGTTTTAGAAGTCCCATTGGGTGAAGGAAAGGCAAGGTGTGCTTCATGCATGGGTAGTTGCCATATTTTGGAAATTCTCCTCCAACAGAGGTAGAATACCATTAGGAAGGTTCCTAGCTTGGTTATGCATGAATTGGACTGCCATCCATGGCTAATCCCTCATATTTTTACCCTAATTTACCCTTCTCAATTACCACCTAATTACATGTACGAATTTTGGGTAATTTTCTTACTCCATTTTATTCTTGGGCCAAACGTGATCCATTGGCCCAATTTTGATAATGGGTCGTCAATACATGATGTTGAAACTCTCTCCAACATGTTTATTTAATTTATGATCGTGTTATATTTCCGCGTTAACGGTTTTCCAACTTAGTTTCCTAATTTGGATAATTAGTCACATTGTGACGTACACTTGGTCAATTCGATTTTTCGTTGCACGAATTTCTTCGTGGAACATTTAGGAATAATGTTTGGGGTTGATTTATAATTTTTACGGAATTTTCCGATGTGTTCTTACACGTACGATAGTGGTACGTACGTTCTACCATTCCGATAATACGAAAATTATTTCTTTCCATTTATTTACAATTTTTAAATCACTGACTTTTCCGAGGTGCTACATCATTCCGATAATGGGCTATCAATCCATGTTGTTTAAATTCCACCCATCATTTTTAATTTATTTTATGATAACATTTTATACACATGATAATAGATTTTACAACTTATTTCTTAATTACGATAATAAGTCACAATAACTTTTAAACCTACCCCAAATGATTTTTATTGACCAAAATTTCTTGATGGGTCATTAGAGGATATTATTTGAAGTCCATCTATGATTTTTATTTAATTTTCTGACTCATCTAAGTATGTGTGATAATGATTTCCCGACTTATTCCCTAATTACGATACTCAGTCGTAAAACGCCTTAAACTTGGGCCATACGATTTTCCTTTGCACGAATTTTCTTGTGGGTCATTAGGGAGTATTATGTAGAGTTGAGCTATGATTTCTATAGAATTTTCTAATGGGTTTTTGTATGTACGTTATGGCACGTACGTTTTTGCTATTTAAATTTTATCGTTTTCAATTTATTTCTATTTTTCCAATTACTGAATTTCCGGGATGTTACATCCTCCCCCACTTAAAATAATTTGGTCCCCAATTCATAAGTGTAGTAATGTGAACCAGGTAATTCAGTTCCTGATTTGGTTTAATTCCTTGGATCAAAGTATAACCTACAACACTGCACCTGTAGTGGGTAGAGTTCTATCTACTCATTTAGCTATCTTTGGGTGCCATGTTTTGATACGGGGTTGATCTGATCTCCAATCATCTCTCCTACTTAAGATTGATATACCAACAAGAAGATTATCATAAGACTGATCTAAAGGTTTAACAAGAATGGCATATTCCATCATACCTCCTTCTGTAGGGAGTCCTGCTTGAATCACGACATTTAGAGTCCCCCATTTGGTCTCTTGTTTTCATTGTGGTTGGAGTGAGGGATTCTAGTAGTGTTGAATGCCCCCATGCTCACCATGCTGCTCATAATGTTTTCGGTTAAGGTTAGTGAGTCCTTAAATAGTAACGCCTTTCTAACCCTCTTTGGATATGGCTACAGATCCATTGGTCCCAATTGGGTGATATACTGAGGCTTGAGTCTGTTTAGAAATCGTTTGGCCTTTAACAATTTAGTTTGGACCAAGTGTGGGGCATAACGAGCTAGTTTAGAGGACTGGGCCTCATACTCAACTATGGACAGACTCCATTGTTTCATATTGGCGAACTCCGCTGCTTTCCTCTCTTGTACTCTATCAGAGAAGTACTTGTTGTTGAAGTACTCCTTGAACTGTTCCCAAGTTGCCTGGGCATCTCCTAGTGTAGCCTCAATTGACCCTCACCAGGTATGTGCTTCTCTCTCTACCGATAAGCAGCTAGAGTAACTTTATTCCCATCGGTGCATCCCATCACGCGGAACGCACGCTCATTTCTTTGAGCCAATGCTCAGCCTCGTCCGGGTCAATACTACCCCCGAACCTGGGTGGGTTCATACTCCGGAAGTTCCTGTGGAGATCTCCCTGAGTCTCAGTTCTACCCTAAGTGGCCTGAAGTAATGCCTGGGTCAGTGTTTGATTGTCTGTTGCAAATCTCTCTCACGTGCGGCGGCCATTCCAATCCTTCAAGATAACCACATTATGTTCATTAGATATTAACTTTATCACAACTTAATTCTATCTAATGACTTATCCCATGTTTCTACCCCAATCTCACAGTTGATTTTTGACAAGTCGACACATGGGTTTGATTTGACTAAGCTTAACAATTTCCTGTTTGCCTAGAACTTAAGGGAAAGCCTAGGCTCTGATACCAACTGTCACCCCGACATTTAGCAGCGGAAAATAACGTCGAGAGCGTGAGCGATACAAGTGTACGTATCACAGTCGAATAAATCAGAGTAACAACTAAATATAACCAAGATATGAGACAATAATATTGCCATCCAACATAATCTTTATTTCATTCCAACAACTAGTTTAGACACCTTACATAGTCAGAGCCAATAAGTGGGCCCAATATTGTTCCTCAAATACATTTGACTCAATAAAAGAAACCTAACTATTACAGACTCTATGAACTCTAACTTCAATGGCTGGCGTGCTAAGTAGACTGGTACGCTTGAACAGCTCATCACTCGTCCCCAGTCCCATCATTCTCTAGCTCCTCATATTCATCACCTGAAAATGTTAAGGAAAGCAGGTGTGAGCGTACTAGCGCCCAGTAGGATTAATTACATCTCATGGTGCGGGCATGCTTTACGTAGTTAACATGTTAACATTGGCAATACTATCATGCAATGCACATAACAATAACATAGTGACAAATCTAAACGATAACATGTACGAGTATGACGATTCTCATGTAGGACGAAACATTATCAATGAGATAGATAACAGAACGGTCACTTGACATGTAGGGAAATTCAATAGCATGTAGCATGTACAATAGATTTTCTCAAGTTGAATTCCGTAGAATTCTAATGGACAATGACATGTAGGATTCAATAACGATGACGAGTACAATAGAATTGGCCATTTAACATATAACGTCAATCAATCAATCATTCATTCATTCAATCAATTTGGAAATTACCCAGATCATCTTGCATTCAATTAGGTGATTGCTGGACACCTCATTGGGTTATATACCCTCGCAATTAAGTATTTCGGGTGCTCCTCCAGGACCAAACAGGGCCCTATTTGCACAGCATAGTTGTAAACTGAAGTTCCAATAGTTTTGGTAATTCCATTCATTCACTTATGGCCAACATGATTTTTCAAGTAATGGATAATGATGAACTAATGATCATGTCAATGATGATAGAGAACAATGCAAGGGGACATGATCCAGATAATTTCGGCAGCATAACGGCTTATTCTCATTAGTTCAATCTTTACACTTAATGGCTTGGTTTCAATGTTATCAAATCACTCTTTCGAGAAGTAGATAAGAAAGTAAGTGCATTCTATCTTCCGGTACTTCATTGGTACAACCAACTCAGTTTTCATGAGGGAATCCATGAAGTACGGAGATTACGGAGGTCTTAGAGAAAAGGTTGCTAGTCTATCGATACAGAATGACCGACAGAGAGCTTCCAAATCCCCAAGAAAGGGCTGCATATATGCAAAGTGACTGTAGAGCGTGTCTCAATCCACAATCCACCGGTTAAAACGAGATGGAAAGCATTAACAAACATGCATGACATGTATGCAATTCAATTCTATCACATGGCTGCAGTGCTTTTAGCATATAATCACTTCTCAATTTTATGGACAAGCCGGAATATAATCATAGCATGTAACATCACATGATCACATGGATGTATTCAATCAATCATTTACACATAGAATAGATGTTCATACTCTTACGATTTTTATGTAGGTTAAACGCTTGCATAACTATATGACATGGTGTAACTTAAGAACATGCATCTAGACTGGACAGATCATTAAAGCAGTCTTGGGTCGGCTCTAAATCGCGTTGAACTAGTAGACGCACTTCAAGAAACCGTACGTAGACAATACCGATTATGCAACAAGTAACAAAATCGCGACGTACTATAGCGTCACCTTTATGATCAAATCGCGACGGACATCCCTGTCGCGTTCATAATGCGACAGGTACAATGTCGCCAACATCCTTGAATCGCGACGGTTGATAACTACATAATTTTTTACGTTAATTTCACATATATAGCTAATTTTATAGAGTCTTTGTCCATAAATAATGTGCAATTTGATTTTAAATTTCAGTTCATCCATGAATAGGATTTTGAACATTTTAGTTAAAGTTTTGGGTAGAACACATAGTTAAAATGTTCATTTAATAAAGTCAATACTTGTTTGACTAATAAAGTGTTCACTTTTTATAAATACATTGTACATAAATAATATTAGATTTTCTAATTCTTGCAAATATTAGTTTTTAAATAAAAGTAGATTTTAATTAAATAAACATACTCTCCCTAAAGTCTATTTCACCATTGGCGCAGTGCACCACTACCTTTTTCTCATCCAACCAAAACTGGCCACGTACCCCTATCTAAACCTTTTTTTCTTTTTTCTCCGACCGTTTGTGCAAGTCTTGGAGTCGGTGTGTGGAAGCTGATGGAAGCATCTGGGAGCGACTGTGTGAAGCTGGCTCTGGCGGTTTGGGGGCAAACAACAGCTCCTGCAGAGGAGCTCGGGCGAAGCTCTGCCGAAGCTGTGGGCTGTGCACAGGAGCGGCCCAGGCTATGGCGGCAGCTGGTGATGGCAGGGCTTGGGCCGGTCTGCTTCCGTGGTGTACCAGGTGGCTGGGGTGCGACGGTGCTGTGAAGGCAGGGATGGCATGCGATGGGAGTGAGGTGTGTGAATCAAGTGCGGATCCGGTGCAGAGCAGCAGCTGGCGCGATGGAGGCGATGTACGGAGGCGGTGCGGCGCGCGCAGGTGTAAACCTCGGCGGCCAGCGCCCAGGTGTGCGATGTGAGCTGCTGGGCAGTGTGCGCGACGGACCTGCTGAGGTGGCCGGAGCTGGACCTGAGGTGTGTACGCGGGCCAGGTGCATGAGCTGGCTTGGGCGTGCTGAGGTGGAAGCTGTGCGCTGACGAGAGGTGCAGATCCGGATCGTGCAGAGGTGGCCATGGCGCCTATAAAAGGACCCCAAGGTCCTCCGATGCAGGGGGGAAGCATTAGCGCAAGTTTTTTTTTTTAGGAATTTCCCGTTTTCTGTTCTTCCAGAGCCAGTTCGGGTGTGGAGTTTTTTTTTTTTTAGGATTTTAGTTCTTGCCATTTATTTCTTCTGTAGCTATTCTTGATTCAGAGCAGGGGAGGGTTTTTGGGGTTTCTTCATTACTGTAAGTTTTTTTTTCCTTTATCGTTGATGGTGATTCAGATAGTGGAATAGTAGTAGTAGACATTTGAATTCTTCTTTGTTGTTCTTGCCAGTGAGAGTTGTGAGAAATTTCTTCTGCCACTTTCGTTCTTTATTTTTCAGCATATGTTCTTGGTTTAGATCGGAGAGTTGAGCATTTTTTTTTTTTTGGATTTTTGTCCTCTGTAAGCCTTTGATCCAAGGGAGATGGATCGGAGGGAAAGTTTAATTTCATGTTCTTCTGTGTTTCTTCCTTTCTACTACTAAGAGTTTGCGTTTTATTTCCTTTTCTTTTCTGTGGAGATTCTAGAGATGGACGGCTTCTTCCTTTGTTCTTGAGGAGAACAGTGAGGGTGATCCTGTGGATTGTTCGGTGTTTTCCCTTTTCAGAATTATTCTTTCTTCTGTAAACTTTTGAGCATTTGACTGTTCAGCTGTGAGAGTTGTTTAAAGTTGGGAGGGGGATCGTTGTTTTTCTTCCATTTTCCTTCTATGATTAGTTCTTCTCTACTTTGTGAAGGATTCGAGTGGCTATTGTGAATTGAAGGAGAGGAGAGGAATATAATTGTTAATTTGCTTTTCTTCCATTTCTACTATTCGACTGCAAGCAGAAGGCGATTGCAATTTGTGTTGGATTATTTTCTCTCTTCTATTCATCTGGTTTTGTGTTAGCATTTTGGAACTGGGTGATTCAGTTGTTGTGGTAGAGCTCATGGAGATTGAGGATTTTCAGCATCTGAAAGGTTCGAGTGCTAATTCCTTTTCTTCTTCTGTGTTTGGTTGAGAGATTAGAGTTGTGTGGAGCTGTCTGGTGTCTGTGAGGTCGACGGCGTCCAGAAGGTTTCCAGATGGATTCCGGGCATCTACACAGTCCAAATCGAAAGATTGAGTTGTGAATCCCTATTTCTGTTACGGCAGGAGATTAGATTTTAATTCACTTCGAGTTTCTTAGTGTTAACCTTTTGTTTTTATCCCTATTCTTCAGTATGAGGAATCTGATTTCGTAATGATAAATTCTTGTTTCTTATTTCCTGTTCGATCCTTGAGTCGTAAGGCAGTGGTTCAGTGTTTCTGCTCTTTTAGATTTCTATTTCGTTGGTGTTTTAATCTTTGTTCCGGAAAGACCACGAGTTGAAGTTGCAATTTACATTTCTTTTATTGTTTGCTTGTTCACCCTCGAGCTGTGAGGGTACATTGATATCAAGTCTCTTTTCATTTCAAGTTAGCTTGTTCTTTCATTAAATTGATCCGTCAAGATTGTGAGTAATTTGGTTGGTGCTATTTACATATTTACTTTTAATGCATGTCGATGGAGGTTTCAAGTCAAAGTAGTTTAATTCAAATTATATTCAGTCTCCCTGTGGAAATGACCTGTTCTCATTACTATGCTAGTTCATCTTTGCAATTTTCAGTTGAGACATAGTTTAGAGAAGGCGAGCATTTTGACCTGTGCAATGAACTTTGAACAACGAGAGGGCACAGTCAACTATGTCGCGCGCTTCATCTTGGCGCCGTTGCCGGGGAGGCATTAGAGTATGATTTAATCTGCTTTCATTTGATTCCATTTGCATTGGCTTTTCATTGACTTGTTATTGGGCTTTTTATTTCAGAATTTGCACAAGGAGTGGAACATGGAGATTGGGCTTGACCTTTGAAGCCCATTGGAGGAGAGCTTTCTAAATTCTTTTCACAATTGCTTTTAATTCAGAAATTTAGATAGAAAGAGTGTGAGTGAATCTTGTAGTGAGGCTTTCATGTACTCTCTGTGCATGTACAAAGATTTCTTTTTCGTTGGCATATAATAATTGGCCTTTTGGGTGGTTTGAATGGTTTGGAATTAGTTTATAGTATCACTTTATATTTTCTTAATTTCATTCCCTTTAGTTCAAAAAACCAAATAAAATTAAAAAATCAAATTCTAAAAAATTTTCAAATCGCTCTTTCATGTTAGCCGTTTGTTTGTAATTAAAATTTTCATCTTCTTAAGATTAGAAACACTTGATTGGACATTCATAATTTTAGTTGTCATTTCATTTTTCTTGCATTGAAGAGTGCGGGGGAAAGGTATGACTTCTATCGCTTGTTTCATGTATTAGACTTAGCATTAGAAAACCATTGTTTGAACTTGCTTGTTGCATTTCATATTTGTAAAAGGGACTACTTAAGGGCATCACCCATTAGAAATCATAAAGATAAGGTGAGGGATTTCATCACCCTTTCCTTTGCCCAAAAATCACAAAAAAAATTCACATTCTTGCATTTGCCTAACCTTTTAATAAAAATCAGTAGACTTGGCCCTAGGGTTCATAATTAGATTTATCATTTCTTATTCTAAGACTTCTCTTTAAGTTTGGTGTCTAGGATTAGAGGTTAAAAAGCTTATGCTTAAGTGAGCTAGAGGTTATTTAATTGGGTCCTTGCGAAAGCAGGGGGGCCTCCCTCTACTCCACCTCTTACCTGGTCGGTACAAGAAGAGTTAGGATTGGACTTAAGCAAGCATAAATCTGATTTTGAGAAAAATAACATAAGTCCAAGGAACACTTAGTGGTTAGGTTATTTGTTTTGAAAGTGTTTGTTTGTTTGTGTTTGTTCATAAAATTTATAAAAATAAAAAAAAATAAAAATTCAAAAATCAAAAATAGAAGGCTTTTCAACTGTGCATACTTGGTAGACGTTCTCTGGACTAGATTTGGCTCAACCTATAGACGAGATTGAAAGATTCTTTCATAGATGGCCAACCAAGATCAAAACCAAATTGCTAGGAATATGGAGGAGGTTGCACCCAGACAGATGAAGGAGTATTTTATTCCTTCTAACTATCAACCTGCTACTTGCATCAGACCAGAAATTCCGGCAAATCATTTTGAGATCAAGCCAGGAACCATTCAGATGTTGCCATCTTTTTATGGCAATCCCAATGAAGACCCTTATAGGCATATAGATGATTTCCTAGAGATTTGTTCCACTGTAAGGATCCAAAACTTCACTGAAAATGCCTTGAGATTGACCCTATTTCCATTCTCTTTGAAAGACAAGGCCAAATATTGGTTAGGAACAATAGGGAGAACAATTACAACATGGCCAGAAATGCAGCAGGAGTTTTTGAAGAAATTTTACCCCATTGGCCGCACCAATACAATGAGAAGAGCAATAACTGGATTCTCCCAACACCCGGGAGAGTTAATGCATGAATCGTGGGAGAGATTGAAGGAGTTGCTTAGAAAATGTCCCCATCATGGTCTATCGAGGTGGCAAATAGTCCAAGCTTTTATGAAGGACTGACTGAATCAAATAGGCAGATGGTTGATGCCTCATGTGGAGGAGCATTCATGACTAAGAGCGAGGATGAGGCATATAATTTGTTTGAAACATTGAGTGAGACTCTATCAATCATGCCTCACTCCACTCTTATGAGAGAAGCACTAGGACCTATAAAGAAGGCAGGGATGTATGAATTAAGAGAGAGAGAGAATCAGATTCTAGGATAGAAGACCTGTTAGCTAGACTTGACCAGAGATTGGAGCAGAAGTTGGAACAAAATTTGATCAATTACTATCTTTGACTGGGCAAGCCACACCCAAATTTTCTCAACCACCTGAAACTTTGCGCTATGTGTGCTAGTCCAGCCCACTCTACCAATGCTTGTCCAACTACTGCCCAATTACCCCCTTTCATTCAAGAACAAGTCCAAGCTGCCTAAGGTTTTCTACAAACCCTCTCATGATCCATATTCTAACACATACAACCCTGGTTGGAGAAATCACCCGAATTTTTCATGGAAAATCAATCTGAACAAGTTTCTCAACCTTCTTTTAAGCAATCCATGTATGATCAATCCTATCCCAATCAGAATTCGGGATTGGGCCAATCTTCTTATTCCAAACCTCCACAATCCAAGGAAATCAAAACTCAAATCAAGTTGCTTACACCAATTTCCAGCAACCTTCATATAATCAACCACCACCTCCTCAGCCTAATTGGGATGATAAAATGAATCAACTCCAAAATATGATGGCAACTCTATGTCAAACTGTGCAAGAACAACAAAATCAATATCAAACTCAAAATAAAAATTTCAACAAAATTTGACAAGGATAGAATCCCAGATTGTTGATGTAAGCAATCCATGTATGATCAATCATATCCCAATCAGAATTCGGGATTTGGCCAATCTTCTTATTCCAAACCTCCACAATTTCAAGGAAATCAAAACTCAAATCAAGTTGCTTACACCAATTTCCCACAACCTTCATATAATCAACCACCACCTCCTCAGCCTAATTGGGATGATAATGAATCAACTCAAAATATGATGGCAACTCTATGTCAAACTGTGCAAGAACAACAAAATCAATATCAAACTCAAATCAAATTTTCAACAAAATTTGACAA
>JACBKR010005118.1:0-20186 GCA_014218235.1 Colocasia esculenta
CTTGTAGTATTCGATGGTAAGTCTCTCACTGTACTTCTGGAGCTACTATCTTGTATTTATATCTCTAGTTTAAAATGTAATCGTCGAAGTAACTGTTGTCTCTTAGTTTGGTAGATGTTAGACTGTTTGAAACTTGGAAGCTTCTAGTCAACAGACTTTTATCCATTTGTGCACGCAAAGAGATAGGATCTTCTGGCGTCTATATGGTCCAACGTTGTATAACAAAATGTCTTTAGGACCCTGCATACATTAAATGCTAGAATAGTAGACAGCTAGGCTGTCACTTGTTGTGAGTAAACGTTGATGTGAATATTCACCAAAATAGTAATTCCATTTTGCTGTATCAAAAAGATGTTAACAGAGTATGCACGATAGTGGAAAGATCTCATCTGCATGCATGCAGAGATGTGTTCTGTCTTCATTAAATGCACAGCAGTCAGACAGATATGCGAAGACTTTGACTATTCAACTCTTTTAGAAATAAGATAAATATCAAGTCGATATAAAACATAAAGTCGATGCCTATATGACTTATGAAATCGTTGTACTGAAGAAATCGTTATGAACAATGAACAAATCGTTATAAAAAGCAAATTGTTGTATTCATTAAAGGAATCGTTATGAATACCGAACAAATCGTTATAGAAAGCAAATCGTTGTATTCATTAAATGAATCGTTATGAATACTAAAGAAATCATTATAGCAAGCAAATCATTGTATTCATTAAAGGAATCGTTATGAATACTGAAGAAATCGTTATAGAGAGCAAATCGTTATGAGCTCTAAATAAATCGTTGCGCAAAGCAAATCGTTATGAGCTCTAAAGAAATCGTTGCGCGAAGCAAGTCGTTATGAGCTCTAAAGAAATCGTTGCGCGAAGCAAGTCATTATGAGCTCTAAGGAAATCGTTGCGCAAAGCAAATCGTTACGATGAGCAAATCGTTACAATGGGCAAATCGTTACGATGACTAAAGAAATCATTGCGATGAGCAAATCGTTACGATGAGCAAATCGTTACGATGACTAAAGAAATCGTTGCGATGAGCAAATCATTACGATGGCCAAATCGTTATGATGACTAAAGAAATCGTTGCGATGAGTAAATCGTTACCATGAGCAAATCGTTATGATGACTAAAGAAATCATTGCGATGAGCAAATCATTACGATGAGCAAATCGTTACGATGACTAAAGAAATCGTTGTGATGAGCAAATCGTTACGATGGGCAAATCATTACGATGACTAAAGAAATCGTTGCGATGAGCATATCGTTGCGATAAGCAAATCATTACGATGACTAAAGAAATCGTTGCGATGAGCAAATCGTTACGATGACTAATGAAATTGTTGCGATGAGCAAATCGTTGCGATGAGCAAATCATTACGATGACTAAAGAAATCGTTGCGATGAGCAAATCGTTACGATGAGTAAATCGTTAAGACACTTATGAAATCGTTATGGTATCAACTTGTTATAGTTCTATTGAAACCGTTATACCATAAAGGAAATCGTTGTGATTCTCAACAGAAGTCGATGTGGACTTAGAGAAATATCATCTTGACATTGTTAATGCTTCAGAAGGGTAATACTTACCAATATTGGCTTGTTTGTCCTGGTATATTTCCTGTACTCAGACTTCATAGAATATATGTTAGAGAACTTGATAGCATTTTGTTAATCACCAAAATAAATATGTAATTAATTAAAATTATATGGAGATAGACTGATCATCAAATGATACTGAAGATTGAAGTCGTAGTCCTTGAGGAACTCAATCCATTTCTCTGCCGCAGGTTTAATTCTTTTTGTGAGAAGAGATACCTCAAGCTCTTATGGTCAGTGAACACCTCAAATCTGACACCATAAAGATAGTGCCTCCAGATCATTAGTGCATGAACCACTGCCGCAAGCTCCAATCATGAGTCGGATAGTTACGCTCATGCTCCTTCAATTGATGAGAAGCATATGCCAATACCCTTCCATGCTGCATCAACACATAGCCTAACCAATCCGAGATGCATCTAAGTAAATGGCAAAACCTTCTTCACCACTCAGTAAAACTAATACGGTGTAGAAGTAAGCTTAGCCTTCAACAACTGAAAGCTACTCTCACACTCCTCAGACCAAACAAACATCACACCCTTCCTAGTTAGTTTCGTCAAAGGTGCGGCGATAGATGCAAACCCCTCAATGAATCGCCGATAATAACCCGCTAAACCAAGGAAACTCCAAATCTCCAATGGGGTTATGGGAATCTCCCAATCTAACACAGTCTGGACCTTCGGTGGATCAACTACTACACCAGCACCGGAGATAACATGCCCAAGGAAATGAACCTCGCGCATCCATAAATCGCACTTGCTGAATTTACCATACATCTTGTGCTCTCGGAGAACTTCAAGCACTACACTCAAATGCTAACGGTGTGTGGCCTCGTCTGAATAATAGACCAACACATCATCGATGAACACTATAACAAAACTACCTAGATAAGGTCTAAACACCCTGTTCATGAGATCCATGAATGCTGTAGGGGCATTGGTCAGACCAAAAGGAAGAACTAAAAACTCATAATGTCCATAACAAGTCCTAAAGGCCATCTTGGAACATCCTCACTCCTAATCCTCAACTGATGATAACCAGACCGCAGAGCAATCTTAGAAAATACCAATGCATTCTGCAACTGGTCATGAGATCATCAATCTGCGGTAAGGGATGCCTTTTCATTACCGCCATGGTTGAGCTTCCTATAATCAATGCATAATCTAAGTGACCCATCCTCTTCTTTACAAATAAAACAGCTGCGCCCCATGGAGATACACTAGGGCGAATGAATCCCTCGTCCACTAAATCTTACAACTGCTTCCTCAGCTCTGCTAACTCCGTAGGTGCCATCTGATAAGGAGCCTTTGAGATAGGAGAGGTTCTAAGAAGCAACTCTAGGGTAAACTCTATCTCTCTAACGGTGGCAAACAAGACAAATCATCGGGAAAAACGTTTGGAAACTCCTGCACTACATCAATCTCCGCAAGAGTAAGTGACTGATCAGCCTTCGGTACTAATACCACGCTGGCAAGAAAAGCATTACAACCTTTGTTCACCATCTTCATCGCCTTCATGGTGGAGATAACAAACATTCCTGCTAAGTTCCTTGGCAAGGGATGTGAAAACTCATCCTCACAAGAAATACGGAAAGTGATCTTCTTCCCACGACAATCAACTAAAGCATAGTGCTCCTCTAGCCAATCCAGACCAAGAATTACATCATAGTCCTTCATCTTTACCAAGAAGAAACACCCATCTAAGACTCGATCCTCAATGCACACAGGTAACTATATAATACACTTCCTAGTCGATACCATTCCCGCAGGTGTGTGCACAGATAAGGGGACCTCTAACTCCTCAGCCTCTAATCCTGACTCTAATGCTAACTGCCTAGCAAACTGCTTGGAAAATGAACGAGTGAGTGGCACCCGTATCAAACAAAACCCAAGCGCACACACCCATGAAAAGAACCGTACTTTCGGTGACACTCTCCGCATGCTCGGCATCCACTCGTGCTAGGGAAAACACTCGAGCTTGGGCTCGAGGCCTTCCTGGTCTTCCTGTAGCTGGTGCTGGTGCTGCTGCCACTACTGGGGCTGGCGCTCCACGCTGGACTCCCTGCTGAAGTCTAGGGCAGTCTCGGATCTAATGCTCGCTGCTCCCACATTTCAGACACTTTCTTGCCATCTTCCAGCACTCAATACCGCCATGTGCCCTTCCACAATGAGGGCACTCCTTCTTGCCGCTAGGCCTACTATCGGGGGACCGCTGAGAAGTTACCTGCTGACTACTCGCTGCCACAGGATGCTGCGGTGACTGGTATGCCGCCTTCTTCCTATCCTGCCGCTGGAAAGGAGGTGCAGATCTCTTCTAGGAAGCCTTCTTCTCCACCAAATATTGCTCCATCTCGCTCTCCTACTAACAAACCGCGCTGAGAGCCTCATCTAGGGTAAGATGGTCAAACACCACCAGCCTCGACCTCAGTGATGGCTTAAGGCCCATCACAAACTTCTTCACTTTCCTACACTCATCAGCCACTATGTGAGGTCCATACTTTGATAATTCCACAAACCTGGCCTCGTACTCAAGTACGGGCATGGAGCCCTGAGTCAAAGTAAGGAACTCCTGCTCCATCTTGTCCTGGATATGCTCTGGAACGAACTTGGCCTGAAAGAGCCTCACGAACTCGTCCCATGCTACCTCGATAGCACCATCATCGAATCTGGTACGCAATAATGAGGCCCACCACACATCGGCTCTCTCCTGCATTAAACCATCCATAAGGACCAATCTAGGCAATCTAATTTAAAGAAAATAAATGCATATGCAACTAGCACATACCTGTAGCATATATGTGGCCAAGCTGACCTTGTACTTCTCAGCACACCTAACGCTCGAAGATCTTCTCGATCTCTCATCCAACTCTCCGCTAATAGTGGATCACTCTCCCCCTTAAAAGAGGGTGGAGCCATCCTCTTGAATCGCTCATGCTCCTGAGAACTGGAGCTGGAGCCTGAACCTGCTACAACAATCAACATAAATAACACATATGCAACATAGCAACATAACAATCATATAATTAAATAAAATAGACTACTCTATCTATTGTTCTAACCTGAGCCTCCAGCTGAGCCTGGAGTGCCGCCTGAGTATGCGCCTGGGTCTACATGGTCTGCACCAGACCTTGCATGAATACTCCATAATATACTGGTGGTGGTGGACGAAGTACAGTAGGTCCCTGTGGTGCTCGGGTCTGCTGCTCACCCCTCTCCTCTCTCCTCTACTCATCATCACGAGCAGGAACACCACGCCTACCACGCGAAGCCATAGCCTGCAAGACAATTTAATCACATTTATAACTAAATTAATTATTCCTAACCACTTTATTATCTATCTTCCATTCATTGTTAATCATTTCTACACATGTGGACAACTCTATAAAGACAACATATTATGAAGATGATGGCATATATTCATGTACAATCTCAACCTTGTCTCTCTGATACCAATCTATGTAACGACCCTCCAGATATCGGTACGATTTTACCAATCCACATCAGTATAACGAATGTCGTCACGGTGGGACATTGACCCGACACTAAACACTAAGCTGAGATGTACATAAATACAGCGGAATAATAAGAATTTTTTTCTCATTCCATCATCATCATTAAATATCCACAGTCCATATAGCATTGAAAAGAAAAGCTAAAGTCCACATAATTGCAATTTTAATCAAATTTACATTTTCTAAATGAGATACATCACTTATTCATTACATACTTATGAAAATAAAAGTACAATGTCAAAGTCTCCACAACACAAGCTACTCCTCGCGCTCGGAGTCGCTCCTAACTATCTCCTCCTCGAAAGTGGAGACACCTGTCACACCTGTACGCCGAAGCAAGTATGAGTCTAATAGACTCAGCAAGTAATCCATGTACAACATCCATACACACATCATATGCACATGCTGACTTTTAAATGTAAGAAGTAACACATGTTGCATGCTCTATACAATCAAAACTAATATACATGGAAAGACTTGTAGCAATAGATACATGTTACATACTTATAACATTAAACAAATAACTCCACATTCCTATACATGCTCCCTACGTATAACATGTACATGATTTAACAATTCAATATTATCCATTTTATAGTACAATTCTACTAATCTAGAAGATGGAATTAAGCACAGGGTGATTAGCAACCTAGCATGGATTCTAATCACTTCACATGCACTTTTCACATTCATTTACACATTTAACTTGCTGTTTTAATGTAAATAGTTCACAATTATGCATGATGTCACCTTTTATCATACATGAATTGAAAGTTAAAATATATTCAAGTTGGTTTGCAATTATACACAATTTAAGCACGAAGCTATGTATTAAATAATGAGTACATCTAGCATGGAATGTAGATATCTTTTATGTATTTATCATAATTATCCTCACCATTGCTTGTTGTTTTGACATGAATTAAACATATTCACATACTTTGTAATATTCATAAAACAACACATTCACTTTATACTTCACATACTCATTTTACACATTGCACAATTCACATATTCATATTCACATAATTTCACATTTTACATAGTTGCCGTGACACCTAGTCTAAAACACACTAGAAGGACACACACAAACATTCACATACCTATCACCTTGGCAAAACAGTGATAGATCTTGGTTAACTGCGCAGAACCGGGAGAAGCACTCTCCACCCTAACTAGTGGTACTTGTCCACCTCCAGGATTTCATCCTAATTTTCCAAAGGATTTCACACACATTGAATCTTTCCATAGGGACTTTACTACGATATAGTTCCACAGCTTTCTATGGTAGCAGTGTTACACACGGCACAATCTATACACTTTTCACATTATCACGTTGTCATAGTATTCACATGTAATTAGATTCACACGCATTCACATTTAACATGTATACATGGATCAGTTTTCAGATCATATCATTACTGTTCAAAATGAAAATTTACTCTTAACACAGACCTAAGCATGCTGCTAGCAACTGAATTACACGTAATTAACAAGGCATATTTAATATGGTCATTTCTCTCTTTAAATCCATAACAGTGCTTACTGTTCTCCAAATGATATGAAATTTTTATAACATGATCCAAACAGTAGATACATCACATGCTTAATTTCTCATCTTTTTCGGATTAGTAAACTAATTTCAGTAATTGAAACAGCATTTCAGGCATTTTATCACTAATTTTACTTCAACAGATTTCACAATAAGATACTTATATCTAGCACTGTTAACACCTGAACACAGTCATCATATAGTCACAGTAAAATTTTGAAACTCTAATTTAACATGGATCTAATTAAATAGGAATTAACAAGGCTAAATCATGCTTAATACCTCGTTATAGAAATTCTAATAAATAGGATATTCTACGAAAATTCAACCTAACCACATGGCATGTTATACTGGACGTACTTGGTCATACATAAATTTTACAACATGCACTCATGTCGAGAAATCCAGAAAATATGACACAAGGATCAAAATATGCATTCTTTCAAACCTGTTGAACTTGGCGGCGCAATTGCTGCTACTAATATAGGTTAATGGCACAGGATCATGCCACCAACCAGGGATCTTAACGGCATCAGATGCTGCTGTAAAGTTCCTGCCTGTGCAAACACAGACTAAACGTAGAAACAATGATGAATGGGGGTTCCAGGACAAGAGGGAAAAATCTGTAAAATTCCTAGGACCTACTAGACATGGGTAGGGATGATATACATAGGATACTTGCCTTTATAAAAGTCAATAGAGGGAATTATTTGCCGGAGAAGCTCTCCTTGGCCAAGCCAAGAAGCTCCTCAAATCCGCCCCCTGAACCGGTTTTGTGATGAAGCTGGTTGTACACCGTCGTCGGAGAAGCCTTCCTCTATGCTCATAGTTCCTTCAGTCGATGGAATCACCTAGAAACACACCAACAAGAGAGATCCAAACCCCCAAAGTTTTAGGTTTCCACAAGTTCTTTAGGATTTTTCTCACAGGCCAAAGGGATCTAATCCAGCCAATAGGGAGTTTTTATAAGCTAGGGAAGTTTGGGTACGCGTTTAGAAGGGGATCCTACTGTTGGAGTAGGTTTCCAAAACAGGATCCAGAGGAAACGCAGTCGTTTCCAGATCTGAGATCACACAGGTTTTGGGAAATAGACGTCCACCTAGGTTGCCTCCAACTTGGAGTTGGCGTCCATCGATTTGGACGTCGACTCAACCCCTAACGTCTGCATGTTGACGTTAAATGGTCCTTCGGCCACAACACAGAAATGTAGAACACCATGCTTACACTATGTACATACATACATATAATGTACAATGTATTACATAAACACACATATGTACAAAATAAACAAGCATACGTACATGTACAACTTAATTTAATTATAATATGTATAGAAATACATACATATATATATATATTACACATAACTATACTAACACGATCTGAGAGGGTAATAAGATGTAGCCGAGTATGAGGGTTAGAGAGAAATATTTCTTCGAGCGAGTGCAGGAAAAGAAGGCGGTTTGAGTTTTCTACATTGAGACAAAGAGGGATGGTTGTAGCCGAGTATGAGGCTCAATTCTCTCATCTAACCCAATATGCCCCACATCTGGTGGGCACCGAGAAGCTGAAGGCACAACAGTTCATGGATAGGCTCGACCCGTGTTCATTGAAAGACTTGGACCACTCAACATCCGTACCTATACAGAGATGGTCTATAGGCTCAGCTTGTGGAAGACACTCTGGAGAAGCTAGAGAACTATAAGGGAAAACAGACCTAGGTCAGACCATTATCAGGAAGGGAGCACCTATGCTGCTGGGACCTTCCATTACAACAACAACAACACCAAAAACAAAACAAGGGACTGAATGTTGGAAGAGAGACTGGCAATGACAAGAAAGTCCAGATAGAGGGGCGGACAATAACCACCAACTGCATGTTCTGTAACAAATCGGGATGCCAAGCGAAAGAATGTTGGAAGAAGCTTGTGCATGCCTACGTTGTGGATGTCGGGATCACCGTATTCCGGATTGCCGTTGATGGAGCAACTTGGAAAGGCTCAGAAATACCTAAGCGTCAAGGACATCTAAATGCCATTGTGGAAGCAGAGCTCCCTGAAGTAGGGGGCATGGTGGAAGGTACCATCCTTATTCATTCACAACCTGCTTTTGTCCTCATTGATACTGGAGCTGCATATTCTTTTATTTCATCAGCATTTGCTACAACTTTGCCTGTTAAACTTGTCCACATGAAATCCACCATCACTGTAGCTTCTCCCCTGGTTCTGAATCAGAACTCACACACTACTTCCCGGCATGTGAAACCGTGATTAGAGGGTAGAACCTACTGCCAATCTTATATGTTTAGACATTAATGGGTACGACGCTATATTGGGTGTCGATTGGTTGATTAAGTATGATGCAGATGTCAATTGTCACCATAGATGGGTAACCTTTACTAAGCCAGACCTTCCAAAGTTTTCATTCCAGGGCATCCACTACCGTAATCATCCTGTCCTCATTTCATCTTTAAAAGCCTCCAAGCTAATCAACCAAGGTTGTAACACTTTCCTTGTCTCCATTGTAATAACAGAGCAAAAGAAACCCAATGTAGATGAGATTCCCATTGTCCTGGACTACTCAGACGTCCTTCCAGAGGATTTACTTGGTCTACCACCTGAAAGGGAGGTGAACTTCACCATTGAACTGTTACCAGGAGCCGCTCCTGTATCCAAAGCTCCCTACCGTATGTCCCCCACAGAGCTACAGGAATTGAGGAGGCATATCGAGAAATTGTTAGACAAGGGTTTTATTAGACTAAGCACATCCCCATAGGGTGTGCCGGTATTGTTTGTAAAGAAGAAGAACGGATCGATGAGACTCTACATCAACTACCGTCAATTAAATCAACTCACGATCAAGACAAGTACCCACTACCTCGCATTGATGAGCTATTCGACCAGATCTCAGGTGCCCAATATTTCTCTAAGATTGACTTGAGGTCCGGTTGTCATCAACTACGTATTGAGGAGGATTGTTGCATCGAGATGGTGCTTTAAATGTCCTAGAGGGGGGTGAATAGGACTTCTTTGCACCTTTAAAAATTATCTGAAAATAGATAACACTAAATAGTGATGTTAGTACTTAGTGTAGTGTGAGAAACAAGTGAAACACTTGGCCGAAGAAATCACACAAAGAACATTGAAATTTTATCTTGGTTTGGCCCTTCCCACATGGAAGTCCTACGTCTAGTCCCCAAGAACCACTTGGGATTTCACTAAACTGTCAAGAACACTTGGCCTTCTCTCAACCTGAGAGGTATTACAACCCACTTGCACCCAAGCATGTCTTCCCATCACCGAGGGGTAAAACAAACACCTACACTGCAAGTCTTCCCTTCATAAAGAGGCACTATAAGGAGCAAACCCCCAGTTAGTTACAACACTGAAAAGAGTACAGTGTGTCTGCTCAAGGAGTGAGCAAACACAGAAGATCAGAAAGAGATATAAGATAAGAATGACTACTCTAACTCTTTCTGACTCAAAGGTGGCTGACTAAGAGGACCTAGAATACAAATGCCACCAAAGAGAAAAGACTTCTGAATGCGGAGAGCTTGGAAGAAGAAGCTTGAAGTAATAGGCTCTCTTCAGATCTTGTCGGCTCTTCTCTTTTCTCTTTTCTGTGTCTAAAAAGCTGTGTGCGTATGACTTCTTATGGGTTGTATTTTTTGTGTGTATATCATTACATTTTCAAACTTCAGTTTCATATATAGTCTTCAGAAGTATCCCGTTTGAAAGCAACCGTTTGAAGATAGCCGTTGGAAAATAGTCGTTGGATTCTTGGATGTTGAGAGTTTGAGGCTTCTGAGATAACCATCAAACCTTCAACTTTTTGAGTCTCAATGACTTCAGGCTATGCAGATAGCTTCATGGCTCCATATGACATATTCATTAAATGACTGCAGGCTCCATACCCATGATTGAAAGCAAGTATGCTTTAGTGGGTAGCTGAATATTTGCAAGGTCAAGAAAAACATAGATACCTCCGTCCTTCCGGAGGTTGGTGAGATAGAAATATATAAAGTACAAAGAACTTCAGATAGACAGATGTTCAGTGCATTTAAAGACAGACTGACAGTTGTATAAGTAATGCAAAGACCTTTTTCCTGAAAGTCATGGAGTTCTGATAGAAAGGGGATGTGGTAGGTGAGTTCTGACAGATAACCCATGCTTCTTATACCTACCATCGCATTTACTGCTTAGCATCTATCAAACGAAGATAGAACTATATTTATGACAATGAGTAAGAGAACACATTATACAAATCTTTCGAATTTGAAAAGAGATTTTAGATATGGGCATTTTAAATAAAATTTTCTCGCCTATATTTTTTTTTTAATTTGATAGCAGAGAAGACATCATATTGTAAGTCATATATGAGATTATTATTATTTAAAAGATCCCATAGGGATAAAGAGACTCTATTGAAATAATCAAGATGAATAAAACATTAGGTTCTGTAAGGAAATAAAAAAAAATTCCAAATATGGTTAAACACAGAAGTTAATGTTATACATCGACTTTCAAAAAGTCGGAGTGAGTAACAATCAATACAAAGAATTGATGTGCGAAGTAACAGATTATCGATGTTTAAATAACAGAATCGATGTGTGAGGATAATCGATGTGTGAAGCAATCGATGTTCGAGGTGAAACATAATCGATGTTGAAGACAATCGATGCATGAAGCAATCGATGTTCGAAGTAAAACATAATCGATGTTGAAGACAATCGATGTATGTAGCAATCGATGTTCGAAGTGAAACATAATCAATGTTGAAGACAATCGATGTATGAAGCAATCGATGATCCAGATAATCAATGTTTGAAGCAATCGATGTTCGAAGTGAAACATAATCGATGTGTCAAGTAACAGATAATCGATGTAAAACTTCGACTGTAGAAGAGTCGGAGACAAACATGTTTGTTCATCAATCGATATCATACTTCGACTTTTAAGGAGTCAGAGTGAGGCTAGATCTGACTTTTCAAGAGTCGGAGTGAAGCTAGATCACTTTGACTTTTCAAGAGTCGAAGTGAAGCCATCAGTTCACAAGATCGATAGCCCACTTCGACATTCAAGGAGTCGTAGTCAGTCAGTATAAGGTAAATGTATACTATTGAACCACTCTTTTGTTTATCTCATGTTTTGGTGATTACTAAAACTCATGACTAAATAAATCTTATGTTTATATCATATCATATTTTAATATTAATCTGTAAACTCATGCATTTCATGTATAAGTTTGAACATTCAATGAGTGCATAATAATCCTCAAATGCACTATAGTAATATCACAGAAAAACATATGTTATAAACACTATGTTTGAATGGCGCATTTTCTGATTGCTCAGATTTTTTCTAAGTCTACAACATATATTGATATCATACTAAATCCGACTTCTGAACAATCGAAGTCTGGTGGAACTCTGACTTTTGAACAGTCAAAGTGTGGTAGCGACTGAGTCACACTCTAACTCTTGGAAGGTCAAAGTCACACTCCAACTTCTATAGAGTTGAAGTCTACAGACCGCTGAAAAATTCTAAGTCCACACTAGTATGTATATCACCAAACTCCGACTTCTGAACAGTTGAAGTTAACCAACTCCGACTTCTGAAGAGTTGATGTTGACCAACTGCAACTCCTGGAAAGTTGAAGTGTGATACATACTCCAACTTCTTTATAGTCGAAGTTTCTATACATAATCTTTCATTACCCCAATATTTCAAATGTTTCAAAATGTTTGTGGTAGCAACTGAAAATTCATATGTACTTCACATATTATCTTATTATTTCTTTGTCTGACTGAAGATCTTTTTGTTGTTTGTCCTTCAAAGTAAGTGACATGTTGTCAGCAGAAAATAAGGACTCCTTCCTTCCTACTAGACAAAAAAAAAGGGTCGTACCTAACATGTCTGGTTGTCAGCAGAAAACATGGAAGTAAGGCAAGGTATGGGCCTATTGTCAGAAGACCTTTTTAGTCTGACTCTACCTTCTGTGCCTACAGATATCTAGATTTCCCTCTACACCAAGTGTGTGTTAGACAGAAGAAGAAAAAGAGTAGATGAAGAGAAGATGAGCAACAGCTAGAAGAGTTCCAACGGATCTCTTCAACGGATCTGTTCAAAGTTGTTCTATAAAAAGATGAAGCAGGGCTAAAGAACAAGAAGAGAGCCTTCCTGAAGATCATTCAAAAAGTGTACCTCCAATGAGAAGCCTCAACACTGCATACACTCAAAAGAAAGAGAGAAAGAGCTCGAGTCCAATAAGAAGTGTGCAAGCAGCCATTGATAACTGTAAAATTTTTCATGTTAAATTTCATACATATAGTTAATTTTAGACATCTTTTGTCTATAAATAATGTGCAATTTGATTTTAATTTTCATTTCATACATAAATAAGTTTTTGGAGAATATTAGTTAAATTTTTAGGTAGAACACATAGTTAGATTCTCATTTAATAAGGTCAATGCATTTTTGATAGTTTGACTAATAAAAGTATTTCCTCTTTTTGCATATATATTGTACATAAATAATCTTTGGTTTTATATTCTCATAAACATCTTCTAATTCTTACAAATATTAATTTGTAAATAAATTACATCTAAATAAATTTTAATTATAAATAACCCTCATGCCATATACCCCTCTCATCTAACCTAAATGGGCCATGCACACCACTTCTTACCTATTCTTTCTTCCCATTTTAGGAGTCCAAGTTGACGGAAGTATCCAGAAGCAAAGTTGTGCATCCGGATGGAGCTCTGGCGATGGAGCCCCGCGGCGATTGGCAGAGCTGGGGTGTGTAGCTGCGCATGCGGCTGGGGCATGCAGAGCCCGTGCACACGGCGCCCAGGCATGTAGAGCAGCTGCGGAGTAAATCAGCTGAGGCGGTGCGGAGCTCGCGTGAAGAAGCTGGATACAGCGTGCGCAGCGGCTGCGTGGATGAGGCCCGGGGCGTGAGGCGCTCAGGCGATTTTGGCCGGACAGAGCTGGGGCGCGATGCGTGGGTTGCCATGCGTGGCGATCCGGATGCAGGGGCGTGCGCAGCTGGTGCGAGGCGGAGCTGGGTGCGCGGGCTGCCATGTGCAAAGCAGGGCGTGAGAAGCTTGCTTGTGGAAGCGTGAGCCTATATAAGGACCCCAGGTCCTCAAGGAGGGGGGGGGAATTTTTTTTCGGATTTTTCCTTTCTTCTGTAAAGCTGGGTAGGAGAGAAAGAGTTCTTCCTTCTTCTGGTTGTTCTTTCCCTCTTCCGTGGGGAATGAGTTCAGTTGTTCAGCATTTTGAGATGGTTTGACTGTAGGGGAGTGGCGACTGCAATTTTTTTGGGGATTTTCTTCTTCCTTTCTTTCGTCAGCTGTTGGGAAGGGGATTTGAGTTTTAATTTTCTCTTTTTTTTGTGAGAGCTGGGAGGGTTACGAATTGTTTCTTCCATTTCTTCGGTGTTGATTCTTCCATTCGTTCTGTGTTAATTTCATTTCTTCTGTGTTAGTGAGATCAATCCAGTGAAAATTTTCCATTTCTGCTGCGTTGGTTCATTTCTTCTGTGCTGCAGAGTTCGATCCAGTTTAATTTCTCATTTCTTTTGTGTGGATTTTGCTATTTCTTCTATGTGGATTTTGCCATTTCTTTTGTGCTGCAGAGTTCGATCTAGTTTAATTTCTACTTTCTTCTTTGTTTTGTGAAGACATCCGGGAGATCCTCAGCAGCAGGAGTTCGCCATCCAGGGGGTTCGGCTACAGGAGAGGCGACTGTGACTTTCTGAGGTTTTCTTCTTCTTTGTTGTTAGTTTGTAGGTGGGAGTGGTAGATGTTATTTTTCTTCTATCATCTGTAAGTTGCTGTGTTGGGGAGATCAGCTTTGTCTTCCTCTCTTCTATAGGGGATTAGTGAGATGGTTGGACTGTGAGAGATTCCAGAGGGTTGAGAGATCGATGTTCTTCTTTCTTTTCTTCTGTGGAGTTTGCTGAGAGATTGGGGCTGGCCGACATCTGGGAAAGATCTTGGACATCTACCGAGTCCAGATCGAGAATTGAGTGCAAGGTCCATGTCCCTGCTGTAGCAGAGGATAGATCAGATTCATGAAATTTGAAGTTTTTTTTTCTAGTAATTTTTTGAGTTTTTATTTGATCATGTCCCTGTTCTTCGGCAAGAGTATTAGAATCTGATTAGCAACAGTAAATTTCTGTTTCTATTTTCTATCTGATCGTTGAGCTGTGAGGATAAGTGGTCTGGTGTTTGTGGTGAGCTACTATTGTTGATTGTTCATCCCCTGAGTTATAGGAGTACATTGGTTTGATAATGTTCTTTTAAGAATTCTTGTTCTGTCATCTTTTCATCTTCTGAAGTTTCAAATCATTTCAGATTAGAAGTGCATCCGTGTGTTTCTAGTTCAGATTTCTGTCTACCGCTTTGATCCCTCAATTGAGAGTGTACAGTGATACTAATTCTCTTTTAATTTCATTCAGCTTCTTCTTTCATTATGTTTGATCAATCGAGTTTTGAGGAATTGAGTGGTGATGTTTATAGAATAATTCTAATACAGTGTTAAAGTGTTTGTTAGAATAGTTTCAAAAAGTATTTCTTAAGTCAAACTTTATTCAGTCTCCCTGTGGAAATGACATGTTCTCACCACTTTGCTATTCATCTTTGCTATTTTAAATTTGTGAGACAATTTAGAGAAGGTGAGCATTTTGACGTGTGGAATGAACTCTAGACAACGAAAGTGTACAGTCAACAATGCCGTGTTCAGCCATCTGAAGTCTTCAAGCTTCAAGCTCATTTTCTTCTCTTCACTCTATCTGTGCTACATTGTAATTTTGGGGCAAATCATTCGGCTGAGAGTTTTGGGTTAGTGTCCATATTGTACAAATCTTGGCCTGTTCTTTCTTTTCTAAGAAAGATTTTCTTCCAGCTTTAGGACTATATATAGTGTTCCTCTTTCTGTGTGAAGAGAAGGCTAGTCGGGTTGCTGGCGATTTCTGTCCACTATTCTTAGCACTTCCTTTTGGTTAAGGGAAGAACCTAGCTGGGTTTGGTGTCAGCAGAACCGCACTGGGGTTTGTTCCAGGAGGGTGGCTACTTGACCAGCAACAGAAGTGAGGTTCCTTCCTACTCAGAAATGAAGAGGACCAGTGGGGAGCTGGGGGTTTTGTATATCCTTAGGGGGATTATACCTCGGTTAGTGAATTCCCAAGATTTTTCTTGGGGACTAGACATAGGTCTTCCTTCTGTGAAGTACCGAACCAGGATAAAATTCTGCGTTCATTTGTGTGATTGTTTAAATTTGCTTCTGCACTGCTACTCTCTATCACATTCAATAACCAAAGTTTTCAAGTGGTGAATTTTGTGTTTTAGTTTCAGTATTTCTGCAGCTATTCTATTTACCCCCCCTCTAGAAAGCTTGCTGCCATATCATATGAGGGCCAACATATACGTTGTGGACTTAGAGAATTTTTCTTATCCAGTGTGTGATAGTGTCGACACTTAGGTCCTGTGTGTTGACACACAATTTGACTACAGTTTATATAGTATAATACATGTATGCCTTTACTGAAACACATTAATTTTCATACAAAATAAAGTGTGGTATAATGATTAAATTTGTTTAACTAAAAGGGTTTTGTCATGATGAAAATAAAATATTTATCAAGCATTTGTAAAAGATAATTGTACAACAATTTTCTTCAACATTTTACACGATAGTTACTCGACAAGGATATCCACAAGTCTGCATTTAAAAGCAGATATGGACACTATGAGTTTGCGATCATGCCGTTCAACTTGACAAATGCTCCTGCGGTTTTTATGCAACTCATGAATAATATATACAGGCCAAACATAGATCAGTTCGTAGTGGTATTTATTAATGATAGTTTTATCTACTTCAAGACAAAGGAAGAACATGAAGAACATTTGAGGACTACTTTACAAGTGCTCAGAGACAACCAACAGCTGAGTAAATGTGATTTCTGGCTAGAGGAGGTGTCATTCCATGGCCACATTATATCCAGGGAGGGAGTCTCTATAGACCCTTCTAATGTTGAAGCAGTGAAGAACTGGGATAGACCAACAACTATATCTGAGATCAGAAGCTTCCTGGCACTGTAACACTCAGAATTTAATAATAATAAAATATTGAACATTAGAAAAGATATTGATTACTATAAAAGATACAACAACATGCTTACAGTTCAATCTAGGATCCTTTCACATAATTATTTGATTCTAGTACTGTCTAGAAATGTGCGCAGCCTGATAGGGCGTCATCGGAATTCGGTAACAAAAGTAAAA
This sequence comes from Colocasia esculenta, assembly GCA_014218235.1. Taxonomy (NCBI): domain Eukaryota; kingdom Viridiplantae; phylum Streptophyta; class Magnoliopsida; order Alismatales; family Araceae; genus Colocasia; species Colocasia esculenta. The sequence goes on from JACBKR010005118.1 coordinate 16,960, forward strand.
TCTAACACCATAATTACCAAAAAAATGTATTGATCTCAAAAATATAATATCCTGATTTATTGATACATAGATATCAAGATTAAATCGACATAATGATTTTTGGGAGCAATTTCCACCCGACGAAAAAATTAATCCAAAAAATTGAACAAAAAAATCACCATAATGTAAATTATATTTTTATGTTTGAAATTTCAACTTAATTGGACATCATATAGATAGAAAATTATCAACCTAAACTAATTAAGTTGAATTACGTAATGGCATTACGTAAACTCCCTTACGTAAGAGACTTGGGGGCTTTGTTAGATAAGGCAACGTGTGTTTTAGGTAATCCTTATCTAGGTTGGCCGCGGGAGGATAAGGATCATACTCCGATTATAAAACCCCCTTCCAGTTCTTTTTCTCTTCTTCTTCTTCTTCTTCGCCTTCTTCATGCTTCTTCTTCTACTTCTTCATCACCAACTCTTCTTCAAACCACCACCAGCCATCATGTTGTCCCAAAAGCAAGAGAGAAGGGGGTGAAGGAAGGAAGAAAGAAAGAGAGAAAAGAGAGAGAGTAGCAGGTGCAGAGGAAAGAAGAAGAGAGGGAGTAGGTGCAAAGACAAGAAAGAGAGAAAGAAGATGCAGTGCACTGAGGAGAGAGAAAGTAGTGAGATGAGGAGCTTAGGGAGTTCATCTCCACCCGACGGTCATGCCCAACTGATAAGTAGGTTCCTCTCTATGTTCCTTGATTGTTCACTTCTATTCCCAAGCATGTTTGAGTTGTGCGATTTGTGACCGTACGATTCTTGTTTTTACCAGAATCGGTCAATCGATTCTGGATTTCAGTCGATCGATTTTCTCCCTGCATCCACGACCAAACTACTAGCTAGGTCAGTCGACCAATTTCTAGATTTCGGTTGACTGATTCTTCATCACATCTAGGACCAAGCTACTGGCTAGGTCGGTCAACCGATCCTTCCGGTCCAGTCGACCGATTTGGTTATTTCGGACGACCGATTCCTTATGTTTCGGTCGACCAATCCTATGTCTTTCTAAAAGGACTGATTCTTTCAGAAGTATCAGTAGAAACACTGCGAGACCATAAAGTGCCTCGAAAGGTGCCATTTGGATACTAGCTTGGTAGCTGTTGTTGTAGGGGAATTCTTCGAGAGGTAAATTTCATGCCAACTACCTACGAAGTCTAGCATACAAGCCCTCTGCATGTCTTTTATTACTTGGTTGGTTTTCTCTGTTTGACCATCGGTCTGTGGATGGAAAGCTGTGTTGAAGTTAGTTTAGATCCCAAGGAATAGTGTAGTCCTTTCCAAAAATGGGATGTAAATTGTGGGTCTCTACTTGACACAATAGTCATAGGTACTCCATGTAGTCTAACAATCTCTTTTACATACAAGGCAACTAGGATGTCCACTGTCCACTTGTTCTTAATTGGAAAGAAGTGAGCGGACTTGGTTAAGCGATCGACAATCACTCATATACGGTTCAATCCACTTCTAGATTTAGGCAGTCTGAAGATGAAGTCCATCCCTACTCCTTCCCATTTCCATGATGGGATTTCTAGGGGTTTAAGTTTACCTATAGGTCGCAAGTGTTCTACTTTGATTTTCTGGCAGGTTAAGCATCTGATGACATATTCTGCCACCTCCTCTCTTCATGTATGGCCATCAAAAACTTCTTTTCAAATCTTGGTACATTTTAGTAGATCGGGGGTGAATGTTGTACCTTGTTTGTGGCCTTCATCCATGATTACTTTCTTTGTTTCCGCATGGTCAGGTACACAGACTCGGCCACGGAACAACAATCTTCCGTCCTTTGCTAAGGCGAAGTCTGGCCTCTGGTCCAGATTAACCTTTACTTCTACGAGCATGGGGTCATTGCCTTGAAGAGCTATAATGTCTTCAAGTAGAGTAGGTTGTGCTATAACACTAGAAATCAGACACCCCTTTCCTTTGGCGTCCGGATCTATATTCAGCTGGGCAAAGTCTTCTAATAATCTCCATTCTCCCACCATAAGACTTGATAAGGTAGCCATGGGCTTCCTGCTAAGAGCATCTGCCATGGCATTTTCTTTTCCCAGATGGTATTGGATAGTGAAGTCGAGGTCTTTAAGATACTCCAACCACATTCGTTGTCTCATATTCAATTCCTATTGAGAAAATAGATATTTCAAACTTTTAAGGTCACAAAACACAATGAACTTCTCACCATATAAGTAATGACGTCATATTTTTAGAGCAAAGACTACAGCTGCCAGCTCTAGATCATGTACAAGATAATGGTCCTCGTGCTTCTTCAATTGTCTACAAGCATAGTATATCACCTTCCCGTTCTACATCAATACACAGCCAAGGCCGATCCTTGATGCATCTATATACACTTCGAAGCTTCCTCCAGCTATAGGTAATGTCAACACAAGTGTTGTAGTTAAATGTTCATTCAATGACAAGAAACTATTTTCACATTCGGCAGTCCAGGTGAATGGGTTCTCCTTCTTGGTAAGTTGGGTCAATGGTATGGCTATCTTTGAAATTTTTTTAATGAAGCGGCGATAATACCCAGCAAGACCCAGAAAGCTTCTAATTTCTGACACAGTTGTCGGCCTGTCCTAGTTCTTCACTGCTTCTACTTTAGAGGGATCTACAGAGATGTCTTCCGTGGATATGATGTGACCAAGGAAAGATACCTCCTCCAACCAGAATTCACCCTTGCTAAGTTTTGCATAGACTTGATTGTCTCTAAGCACTTGTAGAGCAATCTTCAAGTGTTCTTCATGCTCTTCCTTAGACTTGGAGTAAATAAAGATATCATCAATGAACACCACTATGAACTGGTCTAAGTATGGCCTATAGATATTGTTCATAAGTTGCATAAAGGCCACTGAAGCATTTGTGAAGCCAAAAGGCATAACCACGAACTCGTAGTGACCATATCTACTGCGAAATGTTGACTTATGTATATCATCTTCCTTGATCTTTAGTTGATGGTAGCCTAATCTTAGATCAATCATGGAGATGTATTGTGCACCAAAGATCTGATCAAACAGCTCAGTGATGCGGGGCAGTGGGTACGTATTCTTTATTGTCAACAGATTTAGCTGACGATAATCAATGCAAAGTCTCATAGTTCCATCCTTGTTCCTGACAAATAGTACTGGCGCTTCCGACCGGGATGTGCTGGGTCTATTGAAACCTTGGTCTAACAACTCTTGGATTTGGCTCTTCAGCTCC
>JACBKR010005119.1:0-20149 GCA_014218235.1 Colocasia esculenta
TGTAGACTCATACTTGCCTAACATTTCAGGAGAGCCAGAGGATACGGAGGAGTTAGTGCAAACTGACTCAGAACGTGAGGACGTGGAGACTTAGCTTGTCCTAGAGAGTTAGAGTGACTCTTGTATGTGAGGATCTTATGTAATTTCCTTTATGCAGCTAGTCATTAAAATGTAATAAACTTTGGACTATTGTTACCTTTTTATGCATTAGATTTACTTTTGAATAAATGCTGATTGCAAGTGTTTAATTCCATATTTGTCAATTATCATTGGAATTGAATAGTTATTTGTGTATATTTCAACCTGTATTGTAATTGTTGGATTAGTTCCACTGTAATACCTCTATTAGATCCAATGTGAGTTGGTGTAACTGTACTGGGTCTAAGAGGGGCGTTACACCCTTCCAATCCAGAGCACACGCTCTCAACATGTCTCAAGAGTCTAGATTGTCCTCTCATTGTTCACCGTCTGTGGGTGAAAAGCTGAAGTAAGTTTCACTTGTGAACCAAGACAACCTGCAAACCTTGCCATACCTTGAAGTAACCTTGGATCTTTATAAAATGATAGATTTGCACCCCATGCAATTGACAATACTATCTACATAAAGCTTGGCTAAACTCTCAATAGACTACTTCTTTTTCATAGGCAAGAAATGAGCGGTCATGGAGACTCTATCCACAATTACCCAAATAGAGTCATTGCCCTTAAAGATCTAGGCAAACCTGAGACAAAATCCATAGTGACTTCCTCCCATTTCCACAACGGAATGTCAATCTTTTGCATCAGTCCTGAGGGCCTCTTGCATTTTGCCTTTACTTGTTGACATGTTAAGCATCTAGCCACGAAGTCAGCCACATCTCTTTCATACCTTGCCACCAGAAAGTCCGTTTCAAATCCTGATACATTTTACCACTACCTGGATGTATTGTAAACTTGGATCTATGAGCCTCTTCTAAAATTTGCTTCCTCACATCAGCAATGTTTAATACACACACTCTATGCTGAAATCGGATAATGCCCTCCTCATCACGGGCAATGCCTGACTTCCCAATCATCTCCTGCAACCTAGGATCTGCCTTCTGACCTTTCACCACACTATCTAGTATAGTAGACCTGATAGACAATTGAGCCACAAAAGCCTGGCATAATTGTCATTCAACCTCTACTAAAGCACAAGCCGCATCCTCATTAATTCTAATCCTTCTGCATTACAGTCCTCTTCCTGCTTAGTGCATCGTCTACCACATTAGCCTTGCCTGGGTGATATTGCAACTCAAAATCATAATCCTTTAAGAACTCAATCCATCTCCTCTGCCTTAGATTCAGCTCCTTCTGTGAAAATAAGTATTTGAGACTTTGATGATCAGTGAATACCTCAAACTTGACACCATAAAGATAGTGTCGCTAGATCTTCAAAGCATGAACCACTGCTGCTAACCCCAAATCATGGGTCAGGTAGTTACGCTCATGTTCTTTTAGTTGTCGAGAAGCATAGGCAACCACTTTCCCATCATGTATTAGCACACAACCGAGATCAACGTGAGAAGCATCTGTATAGATCATGAATCCATCTACCTGTTAGGTAGAACTAACACAAGAGCAGACGTCAACCTATTTCTCAACTCTCGAAAGCTCTGCTCGCAATCCTCTGACCATACAAACTTGACTCCCTTCCTTGTTAGCTTGGTTAACGGTGTCGCAATGGATGCAAAGCTCTCTATAAAGCGGCAATAATAACTAGCTAATCCAAGAAACTCTGTATTTCAGATGGTGATCTTGGAGTCTCCCATTCTAACACTGCCTTCATCTTAGATGGATCTACAACTATACCATCTCCCGAAATCACATGACCAAGGAAATGAGCTTCTTTCATCCAAAAGTCACACTTACTGTAACGACCCGACCTCCCGGACCCCCGCCAGGGACCTCCGAGGGTCGCGTCGCCACCCACAGATCCGAAGACCTGGAAGGGTTAGAATTTAGTCCAGTGAGATAAGCAATGAATTCAATAACTATAGCAATAAAGTTTATACATTAATAATGAATTATGTACAACATGTCCCAAATAAAAGTACAGGTACAGAAAGAAAGGTGCAATCCTTAAGGGGGCATACCCTGAGGACTTGCAAAAAGGACACTCTCAACTCACGGTACAAAGAGCACTCACGCTCACAACTCACACTGCTGGCAATGCATGGCAAACAAGCCGCCACCACGACTGTCCGGCAACGAACTCCTGCGACAGCGAGTCCCTACCTGAAGAGAGTAGGGGGGTGAGCCTTGTGAACAAGGCTCAGTAGGGATAACCAGTCCCTAACCAGCCAGAGCAGTAGGAACTCCAACAAAGCGAAAACAAACTACTCTACAAAGCAGTAAAGCGGGAAACACCTACTACAGAGTACTACAAAGTAGTGGAATAGAGAAATGCCTCGACCCACAACCAGAGTCGGGCCCAACACGACTCCCGCAGAACCAGCGGAGTCAAACACAATGCGGAAGCAACAACTTGGCGCACACCCGCCGAGATAAAGGAGCTCACGGAACACCGGAGCAACCATGTGAGACCACAATCTCACGACAAAAGCACCAACATCCCGGACCTCCACGAGGTCGGGAAGGAACAACCAGGTGTCACCCCGAGAGACACCAAGCAACCAAGTGAGAACAAACATCTCACCACAAACACGGCCACCTCAGACCTCCACAAGGTCGAGGGACCACAAACAGAACCACCCTGCACATCGGGCACTCCACGAGGTCAGGGAACTACACACTCCGGTGCCACCACGGACGGCACCAAGGAACGTGTTACTGAATAGCGGTCAGGTGCCTATACAGGCACCCCGAGAGAACCCGCAGAGCGGAAACCACTAAGCACGGCCCACGAGGCCAAACCAACAAGCCCATGGAACTAGACACGGATAGGCTACAACCAACCGTCCAGGCTAGGGCGACGAGAAACCCAATCTCGAAACCAGCATGAAACACTGTCACAGCAAGAGCAACCAAGCCACCGCCATAGGCAGCTAAGAGAGGGACACACAGTCCACCCCTCTTGCTTGCCAGCCGCTGACTCCTACCTACGACCTCCCTAGGTAGAGTGAGGCTAGCAAGGAACACAACCATAACACCGCAGTCCGGCCGAACTGCGGCCCCATGCATGACCTCCCTACGCAGCTCTGGAACCATGCAGAGTGAGGCAGTGAGACGGACTAGCTGGTCCACACTAAAAGAGCGCCTAACCACCTCGGAGACCCATACCAGCTAAGAGAGCTCTACAAACAGCTCACACCGCTGTCCCCACCGTTTTCCCCTTCTGCTCCAAGTCTGAGACTTGAGCACGTCCGCCGCCCGGGCAACTCCCTCTAACACAAACACACGGGGCTAGGGGTCCTAGGCAACGGTAACAAACCTGTCTCATGGACAAGCCATCAAGTGCCGAGCACCAGGTGAAAGAGAACTAGCGTGGCAACCACCAACAGAAACAGCATAGCTAGCTTGCAACCAAGACAAGCCCAACAGGGACATGCACGCACGGCACCCCTTCCGGAGACCCCCAGAAGGGCCGTCGGCCAACGTCGGCACACAAGGTATGGCCCGAGAAACCGGAACACCACAGACAAAACAGAAACCACCGCTCTTCTAATAATCGATTGACAGACAGACAATCGATTATTAGATAGACGCGAGCTCCTAGCACAGCCGCTAGGACACGGCCACGAAGGTGTCACCTTCGGTTACTAAACGCAGGGAGGCAACCTGCCGCGTTCCCACCAGAAGGTCCTAAGGGCACACCCTGCCCTGGGGCACACGCCGACACACCAACCGTGGCCACAGAAAACACCCAAGGCAGGCCAGGTCTTGTCACACCCTCCTAAGCCGTCGCGATACCATCGCGATGGTCAGGACCACCGCGACAAGACCCAGGTCACATCGGGGAAGCGCACCGCGACAACCAACTTGTCTGGACAGGAGACCAGGTCGTGACACCATTATCACGATGGCCGACCAGGCCGCGACAACAAGACGATCGTGGTGGAAGGCCAGGTCGCGACACGACCCTTATCGCAACGACCAACTACACCACGATAAGGTCGCGTCTGACTGGGGCGGCGCCTCCTCTGATGTCGCGACGCACCCTGTGGTCGCGACATCAGCAAGAAGGCCGATCGAAGGGATCCTCCATCCTAGGGTCGCACACACAACTACAATCACACAAACACAGGGAGGGGATCATGGTGAAAGCAATAAACACAAGCATTCCATAAAGTGGACTCCCAATCCACACCAACAAGAAAGGGCACAAGAATCCCTATAGGAGAACGAAGAACCAACCCACAAAGGGGCCTTCATGACGCCACGACGCTCCTCCTCGCTCCCACAACGCCGCTCCCGAGCTCCACATGAGCCGCCGATGCCACCAAGCTCCAACCGCCGGAGAGGGGAAAGCTTTCCCCTCGGAGAGGAGGAGGGAAAGGAGAAAGGGAAAGGGGAAGTCAACCAAGGCTTTAGCCTCCAGCCCCCAGAACACGATGGGGCGGGGCATCGCGAACAAACCTTATCACGATGGCCGCCTGACCGCGACCAGAACGCACCCACCCTAGGCACCGCGACAACCTGACAGGTCAGTCTGCCATGCCTGCCACTCTGACAGGCGTCAGACGACCAAAAAGCAGAAAGTAGTTGCGATCCGTTGACCAGGCGCGACAAGAACACGACACCGAAGGCGGTAGCAACAGGGATGACTGTCGCGATGGGCACCTCCATCGCGACAAGGTCAGTCATCCCTCACACAACAAAAAGTCGGAAAGCCCGAGATGTTACAATACATCCAACAAAAAAATAATTTCATCCTCGAAATCAAGGGAAAAACCCGGTCGGAGAAAACAACAGGTGCCAAGGGACCACTAAGTCGTACTACGACTTCCCGGTGGTCAACACCACAATCTCGCCACAAAAGGAGTGCCATACCAGACATCCGACAACTCACAGAATGCACAACAACGGCGCTGAGCACACAAGCAGATGTCGACAACTCCACAAGTGCGGTGCACACCAAGCCGACCAGAAACACTGAAATCGTCAGTCAGAAACCACACGGCTGAGCCCTCAACAAGCCACGCTATTGAGACCAACCAGTCAGTAACTCACTCTATCACCAACGACTAGAAAGAGGTCCCCGCTACTAACGGCAACCAGGAAATGCCAAGAGGTCATCCACAAGACTCCGCTGAATGGCTCCACACAACTTAGCAATAGCTTGTACCTACGGCAAGGCCAAACGAGAGCTTCTTAATGGTGACCCAAAACCAATTGAAAAACACACACGTGGAGAACCCACGGCGAGCAAGACAGTGTCTGCCGGCACCACTAGATCTCACCCAGATCATCCTCGTGGTCCGACCAGGACACACAACGAATGTGGAGCCACAGAAAGCTAAACCACATGCTCCACAGGCACACGGGCAGAGGCAAAACCAAGAAGACATCTGAGGTTGGCAAGGCCAGACAACTCGAGATGTCGGCAAACTGCATGGGAAACAAAACAACTGCAGAGGTCGAAGCCAGCATGTCGACCTCAAAGAAATCCAAACCAAAATAGGGTACCCCTATCGAACACACTCGCTCCCCAAGGCGAGAGGGGAAACCCAGACATAGGCCACGACCAAAGCTTGGCGTACCACCGATAGGGTTGCCTAGACAAGACAAAGTAGCCACCCCTCAGCAGTAACGGTACAACCACAAGGCACGGCCAGCACAAAGTGTCCCAGAGGCGGAAAGCTCAACACCTCCAACATCGAGCAAACTCGTGAGACGATGCACCAAGCTCACGAATAGAGCACGCGATACAACCCACGGTGCTAACACTAGCACCAGGACTCCAGAAGGCACGAAAACAAACCACTTGAGCACGAGTAGAGGGTGCCACCACAAGCACCAAAACTCAGCAGGATGCAACACAGTTGCACCAATGGCTGAAACCACATGGCTAACAGGAAGGACTCTCCACAAGAGACCTGCCAAAAGCCGCCCATAAGAAACCACAAGCCACAAAGGGTAGAACAGGCCACACCGGCCACGAACCCTCAAGGCACAAGGATACAAAACATCGAAAAAGAAACATGCTCCAGGTGCAGTACACAACCACACCAGTGGCCTGAAATGACTCAAGGCCAACAGAAAGGGACTCTCCACCAGAGACCCACAAGAGAAACGTGCGAAAAACTAATAGCTTCAAGAGCGCAACAACTACGTGGGCTCTTAGAATCACACAAACACAAAGCACCACTCCCACCATGCAGGCAGAGAGGGCCACGCACCAAACAACGACAAGTGCCTCCCAAGCACAGTTGAGGCACAAGCAAAACACACACCGAACAATGCCTGCACTAGCAAGCCAAACAAAAGAAAACCCGGTGCCGCCTCACACTGAACATAGGGCAAGCTGCCCTACATCATCCAGTCAGGCAACAAGAAACCAGCACAGTGCGGAACGGCACAATAGGTACATCACTACCTATCGTACCCAACAGAAAACAATGTGCACGAGGGGAGCAACTAGCTCAACCTCAAGACAGTACAAGGGGAGGGACCTTTGCCACAAAGGTCACCACGGTGCGTGACATGGCACCAAATGCCATGTGAAAGCACCACCACCCAAGCAACCAACGGAAAGCAGGGAAAGGAGACCCTCACAATGAGTCTCTTTCACACGCAAGGTGAAAACCACTAAGCAAGACCGGCACTTCCACAGAAGCACAATCAGCCAGACACCCATGGCACTCACCAGACTACCATCTGGCAGAGCACGCAGGGCGCAAGAAATGAAGCAAACCTCTTGACCCTGGGGACACACGAAGTCCCACCAGCATGACCGAGAATGCGCAAATGAACAGAAAGACAATCTGGCCAACACCACGGCCAGACACACAGTCAAAGGCACCACACCTTGACCGACAAAGCCCAAGCAGACTGTCACACGGACAGTCCAACCGGCAACGACGACAGCTCATCTCCATAGAGAGAGAGCAGCAACAAACAAAAAAAACAACACAAGGCAGCTTGGGGAGGACCTCTACCCAAAATGCCAAGAGCCGTTCTGGGAAAACATCACCAGAATGTAGCTCAAACAAACGGCCAACAGAGAGAACATAGTAGACAGCGGAACCAACACAAACTGGTTATGGGAGAACCTCCACCAGAACCACCAAGGCGCCATTCTAGGAAAACCCACTAGAAAGCAACAAACCAGCACAACAGCAGCATACCTCAACCCTGAGGTAGCACAACAACTGGCAGAAACAAGCCAGAACAATCTTGAGAGCAACCCTCACCAGGACACAACCAACAATTCTGGGAAACCGCACTAGAGCACCGGGCAACCAAGCAATGCACCTCAACGTCGAGGGCAATGCAACGACGACCAACCAAACAACAGAGACCTCAAACCAAGGAGGCAACATAGCGGAAAACTTTAACGAGCACAGAAGCAGTCCCAGAGGGAGAGGAACCCTCACTAGGACAACAACAAACAGTTCTAGGAAACACCACCAGAACACAGCATCCAAGCGATGCACCTCAACCCAGAGGGCAACGCCGCAACAACCAGAAACGAGCACAACAGAGTTCTGGGGAAAAACCTCACCTCCACCAGAACCAACAGAGAAGAACTCTGGGAGCACCTCACCAGAGTTCACAACCAGTCAGCAACAGGCCGACAACAACCACAACCAGGTGTCGCAGCGCTCAACCAGCGGTGCAACACGGCACACAAGCATCTGCTTAGCTTGAGTAAAGATGCCGACTGAGCAGAGTACAGCGCCCAACGGTGTACATGCACGCAAGGCCAAACACACAGCCAACAACACACCACCAACAACAAGGGGACATCCAACAAGGACACACCCAAACAGAAGGGGACATCCACAAGGACACACCCCAACAAGAAGGGGACATCCAACAAGGACACACCCCAACAAAAAGGGGACAACCAACAAGGCAAGGACACCTTCTACCAGTTCCGTAGACCACAACCTGCACCGGTGAAGGCCACACCACAGTAGGCTCTCTCAGCCTTCACGACACATCCACACGGACGCGCAGGCCGAGGATGAACCCAAATGCAGCATGAGTGAATCAGCAACCCACGCTCGCAGCAACGCACCCAGCAACAGCAGCAACGCTCTCCTGCAGCTCACACTCGGACCATGCTGGAAAGCTAACCACCTGCAACCAAGACCAAATGCTCACCTAAAAGCAACTCTACACGGACGGGCCAGCAGTGTACTAGTACCTTTCTTTGGGACAGCCATAGTTATTAACCCTTTACAAATCTTGTTGGACCCTTGAGCTCTGATACCACTGTAACGACCCGACCTCCAGACCCCCGCTAGGGACCCCCAAAGGTTGCGCCACCACCCACAGATCTGAAGACCCGGAAGGGTTAGAATTTAGTCCAGCGAGATAAGCAATGAATTCAAATAACTATAACAATAAAGTTCGTACATTAATAAGGAATTATGTACAACATGTCCCAAATAAAAGCACAGGTACAAAAAAAAGGTGTGCAGTCCTTAAGGGATACTACCCGAGTGTAGGATCGAAAAAGGGATGGACCAGATCTAGAAGGGGGGGGGTTGAATAGATCTAGGCCAAATACTGCGAAAGCTTAGCCATTTTAAAGATGCTTTGAATCAGAGACAATTAGAAAAGCAATTCACAAAATCTGATGAGTGATTATGTGAATTAAGTGATTAAAGTGTGTGATCAAGGTGATTAGAAGTGAAATAAAAAATCCTATGCATACATCTAACGCAATGTAAAGTTAAATCATAGATCAAACCACTGCACAGAGATTTTTAGGTGGTTCGGAAATCACACCATGTGATTCCTACATCCACCCTCACACAGTGAGGCTCCACTATCAACTTGAATACACCACACACTGGAGCTGACAACTCCAACACACTGAGTTCACAAACTCACCACAACCTCTAGAGCAAGACTACTCTAGAAACTGAGCACAAGTGCTCAACCACAAAACTGAGTGCGACGACTCAACACAATTGAGCAAAAAGGCTCACAACCAACTTGCTAGATCAAAAAAACAAGATCCAGATCCTCTAGCATGATCTGATCCATAAAGTTCATTCAAGGAAACTAGTGCAACAAATCATGCACAATCTCAAGAATGACTCAGAAGAACTAAGGGGAATTGAGAAGTTGTATGTAAAATCCTGTTCTTCATATGAACTCCCTCGTAGAAGACTGATTGAGAAGATGCTTGAACTCTTGAAGTCCCTGGGCGATGCTCTGCAATTTGTGCCTTGGATCTTCCTTGAACTCTCTCAATTGGCTGCTTCTACTCGATCTTCTCCCTTGGAAGTGATCTCACTTCATCTTCATGGATCAATCTTCACTTCTTGTGCTTGCAAGGATGGGAATTGGCTTGAAGCAGCACAAGGAGAGCAAGAACGGGGAGAAGACCTTGTCTTGCCGCCAAGAAACTTTCTGGAAGGCTCTGAGGTGTTCTCTTGGTTGGATGGCCAATAGGAGGGTATTTATAGCCCAATGTGTCCAAAAGTACCCTTGGGGTGCGTGGGCACATGATCCAAGGCCGATCCACAAGATCCCTAGAGTGCCACGTGTCTAGGTGGGACTTAAAGGTGAAAAAGTTTCGAGAGTGTGTCGACCTGACCATGGAGTGTGTCGACACACGTCCCATTTCTGCAAAACTGGCCCTCTGGAAGAGGTCACTAGTGTCGACACTGCCTGGGACTGTGTCGACACACTGTCCCAATTATGTCAACTGGGTTCTCTGGGAGCTAGGTATAGTGTCGACACCACTTGGGACTGTGTCAACACACTTGACCATTTCTTCATGACTTTGCCTTAGGGTTTATACCCTGTGTTGACACCAGTAGTGGGTGTGTCGACACTACCCTTGCAAGAAATGTATCCCTGAGAAATAAACACATAAATCATTAGTCCAATGTATTATCATGAATATATATGACAAAATGTGTTTGGAAACATGCTTTTTGAATATTGTTATAACATGTGTGATGTATCTAACATGCTCCATTCATTGTGCATTAAAATCACAACTTGTCATCATCAAAATTATGAGAGGAAATGTATTAAATTCACACTCAACCCAACAATCTCCCCCTTTTTATGATGGCAACATTAAGTCCACATGAAGCTTTGAATTTTGCAATGAAATGTGATTTGAAGCCATTTATTCACACAATATTCAATCACATACATACTGAAATACAATGAGCACATGTTTTAGCATTTTCATTATATTCATCAAAGGCCATTGAGCACATTTAGCAACATTGACAATTTTGCACAATTAAGTACACAATGTTACTGACAACCAAATCATTTCATTAATGGCCAAAAAAACATACAAGGTTTGACATTTACAATCATCCATCATTGACATTCATAGACAATCATTCATTCATTGACATTCACAGACATCATTCATTCCAAGGATTTTCAATCACATTCAAACAAGTTTCCATTCCTTCTCATTCACACAGATATTCAATACATTCCAAAAACAAGTGTTTTTTTCTCTCCCTTTGACATCATCAAAAGATAAAATACATCAAGCAAGTGGAGGAGGAGGAGCAAGAGGAAGAAGGATGGGCTCAATGGTCTTCAGCCTTGACTCCATTGCTGCAAGGTTGGATCTGAGTTGAGTTTGCATTGTGACAGCCTTGTGTGTAGCAACTCTTCCAACCTTTGACTGTTTCATACATGTTGGACTGAAAGGCAGACAAGTCAGCTGAAATTGACTGTGAACCTGAAGAAGAGCTTGCAAATCCATGTCTGTGATATCTCTGAGCTCCTTCTTAAGAGTAGACATCTCATTGTCTATGTGAGCTGATAGGTTCTTCATGCCTTCCAAATCATCAACCATGTGAGCAAATGAAAGTCTAGTCTTTGAAATCTGAGACACTGCTTCCTGACTGTTGAATAAATTCTTCTGAGAATTTCCAATATCCCTTCAAGGACCTTTTCCAATGTGTCATGATGTTCCTTTAATGAAGGGATGCATCACCCAAAGTTCCAATTAGCCTGTTAAATCTTGGGTGGCCTGATCTGCTGCTTCTTTCTGCTTATGAACTGAGCATTCACGGAATTCTCAAACCTTTGATTTGGAGCTCAAACTCTCTGACATATGGAGGATGGAAGAGGTGATGGTATCAAATGTCATTCAAAAAAGAATATAGCTGGTGGAACAGAAGGTCCACCAGTGGAAGCAGAGGCAGATGCTTGGTAATGAGGAGTGAAAGAAGGAATTTCCACATCAGGGAGATGTGGTGAAGAGGCTTGAAATTGAGGAAACATCCTGGGGTATATGTGCTCCAATCTCATTGGAGGCTGGTTCCTCTTGATCATGTGGAGATTGGGTGACCTCAGGAGGTGGTTCTACAATCTCAGGAACCACTGGGGCTTCAACAGCTACTGGACCTCTTCTTACTTGATCACTTCAAGTCTGAATCCCATGAACTTTTGCAAATGCTTGAAGCAATAGATGTTGGACTTAGGGATTGACTGGGCTTTCATTCTCAAAAGATACTCCAAAATGCTAAAATTGGTGTGAGATGAGCTGCATAAGGAAGGGATCTATGTAGATCTTTCCTTGTAGTCTCTGACATTATCTGGTACATAATCACATGCAAATTGATCTTTATGTCTTTCTTCATGCAGTATAGGATGAATCTCTAGATATCTGTAAGCCTGTTATATATATATATATATATTTATGATAATACTTGTTATATATATTATGAAAAATTAGTTATAATCAAGAAGCTGATGTTCACCAAAGAATTTGAGTGCCACATCGACAGCTGCACATACTCAGCCTCTGCAGTTGATAGAGCAACTGAATGTTGATTTTTGGAAGCCCAAGAGATTAGGCAGCCACCTAAGTACAAACACAAGCCACTTGTGCTTTTTCTATCAAGTTTACACCAGCATAATCAGCATCACAATAGGCAATCAAATCTAATTTACAAACCAGGATACCAAATACCAAGATCACATGTTCCAACAAGATATTTGAAAATTCTTTTAACACTAACATGTGACTTTCTTTAGGATTTGCTTGAAATCTAGCACACAAGCATACACTGAATTGAATATCAGGTCTAGAAGTGGTGAGATAGAGTAGAGAACCAATGATACCTCTGTATGTCTTTGGGTCTACTGACTTATCAAGTGAATCTTCTTCTAGTTCACATTAATTGCAATGGGTGTGCTTGAGTGCTTGAGGTTCTGGAAGTCAAACCTTTTCAGAAGTTCTTGACATATTTGGTTGGCTTATGAAGATTCCCTCATTGTTTGGTTAACCTGCATTCCAAGAAAAATTGTAAGTCTCCCATCAAGCTCATTTCAAATTCAGTTTTCATTTGATTTGCAAATTCAGTGCACAGGCTCTTATTGGTGGATCCAAAAATTATGTCATCAACATAAATTTGGACTGCAATTATTGTTTATTTACAGTTTTTGTGAACAAAGTTTGATCAACATTACCTCTAGAGTATCCTTTTTCAAGCAGAAAAGAGCTCAAACGGTCATACCAAGCTCTTGGAGCTTGCTTAAGACCATAGAGAGCCTTATGAAGCTTAAAAACATGATTAGGATATTTTTCATTTTCAAACCTGGAGGTTGTTCAACAAAAATATTTTCTTTTAAGTATCCATTAAAAAATGCACTTTGACATCCATTTGATAAACTTTAAATTTCAATGAAGATGCAAAAGCAAGGATATTCTTACAGCTTCTAGTCTAGCTACAGGGGCATATGACTCTTCAAAATCAATTCCAAATTCTTGGTTGTACCCCTGGCAACTAGTCTAGCTTTATTCCTTATGACTTGATCATTTTCATCAATTTATTTCTGAATACCCATCTAGTGCCAATGACAGATTGGTCACTAGGTCTAGGTACTAATTCTTTCAAATTGATGAAGTCATCATGCATTGCATTATCCAGTCTGAATTCATTAGAGCTTCATCAATTGACTTTGGTTCAATTTGGGAAATTAGTGCTAGTGGGTCTTCATGAATTGCATTCAAGAATGATGATCTAGTTCTTACCCTATCATGTACATTGCCAACAACATTTTCTATTGAGTAATCTCTCAAAATTCTGTGTTCAGGAATTACCTGTTGAGGTGCATTTAAATTTGGAACAACATTACCTGATCCACTTGGAGTAGGTGAGTGATTGTTCAAATTTTCACCAATGTCTTCATTCTCCTCAACAGTTGGTGAAGAATCAACAATGAAGTCACCTCTTCATTATCTTGACAGTCCCTGCAAGATTTAGAATATGAGTTGAAAATGAATTTTCATCAAAAGTAACATGTGGAGATTCTTCAACAGTTTTGTTTTTGAGAGTAAACTCTAAAAGCTCTTGAAATTTCAGAATAGCCAAGAAAAATGCTTCATGACTTTAGCATCAAACTTGTCAAGGCTTTCTTTATTGTTGTTATGCACAAAACATTTACACCCAAAGACTTTGAAATAAGACAAGGTTGGCTTTTTGTTTTTCAACAACTCATAAGGGGTTTTCTGATTTTTGGTCTGACCAATGCTCTATTGAGAATATGATTGTTGTATTTATAGCTTCAGCCCAGAAGGATTTGGGCAATTTGCTTTCCAAGAGCATGGATCTTGCCATTTCCACAAGTGTTCTATTCTTTCTTTCCACAACTCCATTTTGTTCTGGAGTTCTTGGTGAAGAAAACTTGTGAAATATTGAAGTTCAGCACAAATTAGAGAAAGATTATTTTCAAATTCACCCCATGATCGGTCAAAATATTTTTGATTTTATAAGGAAAACTTGTTAAGGCAGTGGTAAAGAGATTCATGAATTCAAGGCAAGCATCACTTTTGTGGGATAAAAAGATAACCCATGTAAATCTAGTAAAATCATCAATAATGACAAAACCATATCTTTTGCCACTTAGACTTAGAATTCTTGTTGGGCCAAAGAGGTCCATATGAAGCAATTCTAGTGGCTTAGATGTGAGTACATCATTGAAGGTTTTAAAAGATTTTCTGGTTTGTTTTCCTTGGGCACAAATCCACAAACTTGATTTTCTACATTTGAAAAGATCAGGAAGATCTTTAACAAGTTCAGCCTTAACAGTATTTATTGTTCTGAAACTTGCATGACCAAGTCTTTTGTGCCAAGTCCATGCAATTTCATTTTTATTGCAACAAGACAAATGTTTTCAGAAAAGTTTTTATCAAGGTTGATCATGTAAACATTGTTTTCTCTTTTTCCAAAGAATTTTATTTTATCAGTTGAAGAGTCAATTATTCTGCAAAAATCTAATTCAAACATAACTTGTGACCTTTGTCACATAGTTGGCTAATGCTCAGCAAATTTAATTCAGACCATCAACTAATAAAACATTATCAACTAAGTTTGAGGAAGATTGACCACCTTTCCAGATCCAATGATTTTCCTTTATTTTTACCTCAAAAGTGACAGAACCTCCCTCCTTTTCAATCAGGAATGAGAAATTAGCTTTATCTCCTGTCATGTGTCGTGAACACCCACTATCAAGAAACCACACATTTGAGTTGGGTGCACGACCTTCCTGCAAAATTAATCAGTGGAGAGAAGATTTTGGTACCCAATCATTGTGGGACCATCAGATGTTTGAACATTGACAGCAACCTTTTCTAATCCAATCTGACTTGTTTCTGCTTTTGTTTTATTTTAGTGGTGTTTTTTTGCCTTTTTCAATTTATCCTTCCCTTTTGGACTAAAAAACACCAGTGTTCTTTTTCTCATTAGGATGGGAGTTTTGTATTTGGACATGATTTTCATTTGTGGAGGTCCAAACCATAGATTTTGTTGGTACATTGAAAAGTTTGGATAAAAGTATTGAGGATGGTACAAAAAAGGATTGTAATACCATTGGTTCTAAGAATTGGTCCAATTAGCTTGATGTGCTGTCTTGGAAGTCCAAGGTTATCATGAATGTTTTCTTTGTGTTTTTATTATTTTTCAAGTTTTTATTTGATTTTTGGTTGACTGGTGGTGGTTTTTGAGGTTGAGCAGGTCGACCTGTCTTTGATTGGTGTCGACTCAACAGTCACAGATTTCATTTTTGTTGACTGGTGTCGACCTGTCAGGTGAGTGTGTCGACCTGCTTGGTTTCTCTTTGTTCTGGTTTTTCATTTTTTGTTGTGATATCAATTGTTGTATTGTTTGACACTTGCTTGTTTTAGTTTTTCTCAGGACTAGGACTTTTGACAATTTTATTAAATTGCTTTTCCCTCATTTCACCAGATTTGTCTTTCTTGGAGTTTTGTGTGGAAAATCCTAGTCCATGTGTTACAGATTTCATTCTTGTTCCTACAAGGCATCCAGATTATCTTTTCCTTTTATAAAGGTTTCAATGACTTGTTCTTTTCTTTCAACTGGTTTTCTAAAGTTTTGATTTCATCATCACTTTGTTGTTTTTTTTTTTGTTGTAATTCCAATTTTTCAGACAGTTTCTTAAAGTCTTGTTTGCCTTTTGAGATGCAAGCTTGAGCTCATCATTACATTTAGAAAATTTTCTTTTTCTTCATTGAGCTCAGCCACTTCATTTTCCAATTCAGAGATTCTTTTGTTTGTTGATTGGTTGCAGGATGTTTTCAATTTTCTTCTTTAGATGCTTATTTTCTTTTCTTGTTTCAGAATAGTTTTCAACTAATTCAGCATAAGCATCTTGCCAATCATCAATTGTATAATTTTCAAAGGATGTGTTTGTAGGATCGAGAAATGATGTGGACAAGATCTAGAAGGGGGGTTGAATAGATCAGGCCAACTATTGCAGAAGCTTAGCCAATTTAGAAAAACTCTTTGAATCATAGACAATTTGAAAACGAATTTCACAGATCTGAAAAGAGATTGAGTGAGTTGTGCAATAGGAGTGTGTGAACAAGTTAATTAGATGTGAATTCGAAAGATCCTATGCATGCATCTAACACAAGGTAAATTCAAACCACAATCAAACCACTGCACAGAGATTTTTAGGTGGTTCGGAAATCACACCATTGATTCCTACATCCACCCCTCACACAGTGAGGATCACTATCAACTTGGATCACACACATTGGAGCCTGACAACTCCACCACAAAGGTTCTACAACTCAACACAACACCTAGAGCAAGACTACTCTAGACACTTGAGCACAATTGCTCAACCAAACTTGAGTGCGACGACTCAACCCTGAGCACACAGGCTCACAAACCACTAAGTATAACGACTCACAAACACTTTGCTAGACAACAACACAAGATCCAGATCCTCTAGCTAAGATCTGATCTCAAAAGGTTCATTCAAGAGAATTGATGCAATAGACACTGCACAATCTCTAGAACAACCAAGAAGACACAAGGGGAAATGAGAAATGGATTGAAAAGTCCTTGTTCTTCAGAAGACTCCCTTGTAGATGTCGAATTGTGAAGAGGCTTGATCTCTGGAAGTCCCTGAGCGATGCTCTGTAATTTGATCTTCAGGATCTTCCTCTAATTCTTCACAAAAGACTGCTTCTACTTGATCTGCACCTTGGAAGTTGATCCTACTGCTCCATCTTGGATCAGATCTCCCTTCTTGTGCTTGGAGATGATGGAATTAGAAAGAAGAAGCACAAGAGGATGCACGAACAGGGAGGAGAACAGCTTTGCCGCCAAAAAATGCTTCTGGAGAAATCTTGGAGGCTCTCTTCTGCTCTCTTGTTGGTTGGATGGCCAATTGGGGACTATTTATAGTCCAAGATACCTAAAAGTACCCTTTGGGGGTCGTGGGCACATGATCCAAGGCCGATCCACCAAATCCCTAGGGTGCCACGTGTCCAAGAGAAACTTAAGTCACAAACTTTCTAGAGTGTGTCGACCTGACTTGGTCTAGTGTCGACACACTGTCCCAGACTGGCAGGCTAACTTCCCTGGGAGAGGTCTCTAGTGTCGACACCACTTCATCTTGTGTCGACACACTGGAGAGTACTGCAAAACAGGCCTTTTGGGAGAGGTCTCAAGTGTCGACACCATCTGGTTTAGTGTCGACACCCTATCCAGGCCTGTTGACAGGGCTCACTAGGAACTGGGTCTAGTGTCGACCTGACTTGATCTTGTGTCGACACTACTTGACCATTTCTTCATCTTTTGGCTTAGGGCTTGGAGCATTGTGTCGACACCAGTAGGGTGTGTCGACACTACCCTGAAAGAATTGTGTGTCCCTGAGAAATAAACATATAAATCATTAGTCCATTGATTTATCATGAATATAAGTGATAAATATGTTTGGAAACATACTTTTTGAATGTGATCTTAACATATGTGGTGCATCTAACATGTTCCAATTATTTTGCATTAAAATCACACCTTGTCATCATCAAAATATGAGGGGAAATGAATTGTATTCACACTCAACCCAACAGTGTTTACCTTTCCATCAGAACTGTTTGCCATAAAGCAGCTTTCCTCACTTCCAGAGCTTGAGGACCTTTCTTCTTCTTTTTCACTTGAGTCTTCATCAGACCAAGTGGCTTCATGTACTTTTCCTTCTTGTTCTCAGGACATTCTCCCTTCACGTGTCCTAGTTTGTTGCACCTGTAACAAATAACAACTTCATCAGTTTTCTGATTCCTATTTGAATTGGCATTTGAAAAGGAAGTATTTCTTTTTCTAGATGAGAATTTCTTTTTCCCAGTGAATTTTCCCTTTCTTGATTTTAAGAATTTTCTGAATTGCTTGGTCATGAGGTCAAGCTCATCCTCATTGGACTCAGACTCATCAGAACTTGTTTTCTCTTGATTTTATCCTTGTTACTGGATGAAGCTTTAAGTGCTACTGGTTTGGTTTTGATTATGTGCTTTTCATTCTCTTCAAATTTATTTCATAAGTCATCAAAGATCCTATGAGTTCATCCAAAGAGATCTTGGATAAATCTTTAGAATCTTCAATAACTGTGGCCTTAGTGTGCCAAATTGAAGAAAGAGAGCGCAAGATTTTTCTTACCAAATCAGCATCTGTGTAGTCCTTACCTAGAGCCTTCAGTCTATTCACAATGATCATGAACCTAGCAAACATTTCAGAAATTGTTTCATCAGTTCATCATGAATAATTCATACTCAGAAATAAGAATATTTGCTTTGGTTTCTTTTACTTGGGATGTTCCCTCATAGAGTAACTCAAGCTTATCCCACATCTCCTTGGCAGATTTGCACATGGAGATTCTTGAGTACTCCTTCAGGTGGACTGCACATTGAACCATGTTCATGGCACTGTAGTTCAGGGTGGCCCTCCTAATTTGCTCCCTGGTCCAGGTTTCCTCTTCTCCCTGGTTTTCATAGGGACCTACCTCAACTACCCTCCAAATCTCATAGTTTTGGTCTCTAAGGAAGACTTGCATTCTATTCTTCCAATAGGAATAGTCAGTCCCATTGAAGAAGGGTGGCCTATTGATGGAATGGCCTTCAGCAATGAAACCTCTAGAATCCATTGAATCACATAAGGTTCAAAGAAGGAAACACTTAACAAACAAGCAAGTGAAACACACAGAACAAACAGAAACACTTAGATCAGATCAGATATGAACCCTCTATGATACCAATTGTAGGATCGAAAAAGGGTGGGTTAAATTGACGTGTGCGAACTGACGGAATCCGATTTGGATTCCCGGATTGGGTTGGACACTTAAATGATGGATCTAAAAAAAACCCAAGTCTAAAGGGTCAAAACACACAACCTGACAGTCCAAAATCCCAAATAGGGATCTGATCGGCGTGCCGTTTGCTCCGACACGACCGGGGGGTTAAATTAACGTGTGTAAACTGACGGAATCTGATTTGAATTCCCGAATTGGGTTAGGCGTTGAAATGACGGATCTAAAAAAACACGTCTAAAGGGTCAAAACACAACCCGGGGGTCCAAAATCCCAAATAGGGATATGATCGGCGTGTCGTTCACTCCGACAGGACGGGGTAGGTTAAATTGACGTGTGCGAACTCACAGAATCCCATTTGGATTCCCGAATTGGGTTGGGCGTTGAATGTCGGATCTAAAAAAAACCCCAGTCTAAATGGTCAAAACACAAAACCCGGGTATCCAAATCCCAAATAGGGATCTGAACGGCGTGACATTCACTACGACACGACGGGGGGGTTCAATTGACGTGGGCGAACTGACGGAATCCAATTGGATTCCCATAATGGGTTGGGCGTTGAAATGACGGATCTAAAAAAAACCCGAGTCTAAAGGGTCAAAAAATACAACCCGGGGGTCCAAAATCCAAAATAGGGATCTGATCGGCATGCCGTTCGCTCCGACACGACCGGGTGGGTTAAATTGACGTGTGCGAACTGATGGAATCCGATTTGGATTTCCGGATTGGGTTGGGCATTGAAATGACGGATCTAAAAAAAACCCAAGTCTAAAGGGTCAAAATACACAACCCGATAGTCCAAAATCCCAAATAGGGATCTGATCGGCATGCCGTTTGCTCCGACATGACCGGGTGGGTTAAATTGACGTGTGTGAACTGACGGAATCCGATTTGGATTCCCGGATTGGGTTAGGCGTTGAAATGACGGATCTAAAACAAACACAAGTCTAAAGGGTCAAAACACAACCCGGGGGTCCAAAATCCCAAATAGGGATATGATCGGCGTGTAGTTCACTCCGACACGAGGGGGTGGGTTAAATTGACATATGCGAACTGACAGAATCCCATTTGGATTCTCGGATTGGGTTGGGCGTTGAAATGACGGATCTAAAAAAAACCCAAGTCTAAAGGGTCAAAACACACAACCCGGGGGTCCAAAATCCAAAATAGGGATCTGATCATCATGTCGTTTGCTCCGATACGACCGGGGTGTGTTAAATTGACGTGTGCGAACTGACGGAATCCGATTTGGATTCCCAGATTGAGTTGGGAGTTGAAATGACAGATCTAAAAAAAACCCAACCCAAAAGGATCAAAACATACAACCGGGGGTCCAAAATCCCAAATAGGGATCCGATCTGCGTGTCGTTTGCTCCGACATAACCGGGTGGGTGAAAGTGACGTGTGCGAACTGACGGAATCTGATTTGGATTCCCGGATTGGGGTAGGT